>VSDK01005119.1:73845-98833 GCA_009767595.1 Symbiodinium kawagutii | reverse complement strand
GGGAAAGCCTTGGACATAAAGCATCCATAAGCAACCCGTATCCAACAATGGTTTAGCCACATGGGTGTTTCTCAAAATAGGGGACCCCCCAAATCATCCATTAATAGTCATTTATAGAAGTTAACCAACCATTTTGAGGGGTTCCCTATTCTAAGAAACCACCACATGGCTGTGGGTCAATATGAACCAACTAATAAGGGGAGATGATAAGCAACAAAACAATGGTTAACGATTGGGCAACCAAGGGTACAGGGTTTTGACCCATAGCCATACTCATTTCATGTTTATAGCCTATAGCCAACCTTCATATTATCAACCTTCATGAACCGTCCGCAATCATCAACCATCATTCACCGACCAAGCCTATCAAAAATTCTTGAATCAAATCGTATAAAACCCCATCATAAAAAGCATATAAAGCCATATAAAACGATGTAAAACCATGTAAAACCATATGAATTTCTATAAACCATCTAAAACCATGTAAAACCATGTAAAACCATACAAAACCCCGTCATTCTCTGCCACGCATGGCTGCCACATCCTGCAGGTGATGGATATGTGGCACGACATCATCCTGCAGGACGTTGCGAAGTCCAAACCCACCGAGGCAGAGGCCGCGAAGCCGTGGGCGGCGGGGTGGTGATGGCTAGTGGTGGTTAGCGGTGAAAAATGGTTCATGATGCTTGATTATAAGTGGTTAGTTGATGGTTAAAGATGGTTAGTGGTTAATGGTGATGGTTAATTAGCTTCATGAAAGATGGTTAGTGGTGAACTCTTGCTGGTTAATGATGGTGAATGATGGTTGATGATTGGTGTTTAATGATGGGCGATTACGATGATGAATGATGGTTAGGAAACGTTTAATGATGATGAATGACTGGTTAATGGTGATGATATCGTGGTTATTGCTTATCAATTGTTGATGGCTAAGGATATTTTAATGAGTGAGCCATGGTAAATGATGATTAATGATGCCTAATTGATGGTTGAATATATAGTGGTTTATGATGGTTAGAGGATTGTTGCTGGTAGTTGTATGCTAGTGTGTTGATGGCCGTGATTCTTCATTGCTGGTAAAAGGATGATGAATCACGATGAATGAGACTTAATTAAAATTTTTCAATAGGTGTTTCTCACAACCGGGGACCCCCCAAATCATCCCATATTAAGCATTTATAGTAATAAACTTTTAGGAACCACCTATTTTGAGAACCCGGCCAATCGCTGCGCTTAAACAAGCTCAGACAAGCCGGCCCTTTCGTATGGTTGAACCAACCGCGTGATGGGAGAGCTAGAAGCTGGGCATCTCCAAGCATCAGGGTCAGCACCATTGACAAGCATTAAGAACTATCATTGTTGTATGATTTAGATTGGACGTTTCGGGCCCGTGGGGGGGGTCCTCTGTCGCGGGAGTGAAAACGAACGTTTTTAAGGTTTTCAAAATCGTCAAAAATTGACGATTTCGAGAAAATGTCGTTTTTTGACGTTTTTGGAGATTTTGAAAACAGCCAAAAACGATCAAATTCATAAAAACATCAAATTCATCAATTTTTGAAGGTTTCTGAAACCTTCAAAAACGTTCAAATTTGACATTTTCAGGTATTTTAGAAAAAATGCTGAAAATTGCAAATTTGCAATTTTTGGAGGATTCAGAAACGCCAAAAACATCAAAAAACGACGTTTTCTTGATTTTGAACGTTTTCAAGGAAAACCTCAAAAATTGCAAATTTGCAATTTTTGGAGGATTCAGAAACGCCAAGAACGTCAAAAAAAACATTTTCTTGATTTTGAACGTTTTCAAGGAAACCTCACAAATTGCAAATTTGCAATTTTTGGAGGATTCAGAAACACCAAAAACGTCAAAAAAAACATTTTCTTGATTTTGAACGTTTTCAAGGAAAACCCTCAAAAATTACAAATTTGCAAATTTTGGAGGATTCAGAAACGTCAAAATCGTCAAAAAACGTTATTTTCTTCATTTTGAACGTTTTCAAGGAAAACCTGAAAAAAATTCAAATTTGAAATTTTTGGAGGATCCAAAAACGCCAAAACTCGTCATTTTCTTATTTTTCTTGATTTTGAACATTTTCGCTCGCGGAAGACACATTTGATGCTTTTCAAGATTTTGGAATCCTCCAAGAATTGCAATTTTGACGCTTTTTTGATTTGGGTGGTTTTCTGGTTTCTGGGAGCGCGACCGTTAGTGACGGTTAGTGACGGTTTTTTTTTCCCAAAAGGCCAAGAAGTTCAAAAATTGATGCTTTTCAAGATTTTGGAATCCTCCAAAATTTGCAATTTCGATTTGTTTTCTGATTTTGGTGGATTTCTGGTTTCTGGGAGCGCGACCGGTAGTGACGGTTAGTGACGGAGTTTTTTTCCCAAAACGCCAAAAACTTCAAAAATTGATGCTTTTCAAGATTTTGGACTCCTCCAAAAATTGCAATTTCGATTTGTTTTCTGATTTTGGTGGTTTTCTGGTTTCTGGGAGCGCGACTGTTAGTGACGGTTAGTGACGGAGTTTTTTTCCCAAAAGGCCAAAAAGTTCAAAAATTGCTGTTTTTCAAGATTTTGGAATCCTCCAAAAATTGCAATTTCGATTTGTTTTCTGATTTTGGTGGTTTTCTGGTTTCTGGGAGCGCGACCGTTAGTGACGGTTTGTGACGGAGTTTTTTTCCCAAAACGCCAAAAACTTCAAAAATTGATGTTTTTCAAGATTTTGGAATCCTCCAAAAATTGCATTATTATTATTGTTACTATTCTTTTTTCATTTCTATCATTCACTGAATTCCGGATTCCCATTCCTTATTTGATAGATAGACAATTAACAATTTGTTTTTATTACTACGATTATGGCCAGTGGCTGGGCTGTCGGCTCCGTTTCTTTTAATTGAACAGTCCAAAATCGAAAATCAAACAATTTCTTTGCTGCTCCTTCCTTGTTTGTAGAGACTGCGCTTGGCCCCCTTGTTTGTCCCCCTCTTGTGTCCTACCGTACCTCTCTTGTCCTGTCTCCCGACTCCAATTTGTCTCCGGTCCTGCTGCTTGTCGTTTGTCTTTGCTCTGCTTGTTTCCCGTACTTGGGACCGTATGGATGCAGGACGAAGGATTTCCGTTTGTTTCCTTGCTTGCTTGGCGTCAGAAAAACTGGTTTTGCTATATTGCAGTGCTGGCGACTGTTCCACACGAAGAGGAACATTCAAGGAGTGATTGGAAGACGCAATCACGTTTTTATTGCATTTTCCACCGGATCTCGGAAACCATATTTTTTTTCGTTTCTTGCATTGTTCCCAAATGCCCAAAAAGGTAAAAAATACAAAATTTTCATGATTTTCATGATTTTTTGAAAACTGTCAAAAAAAGACGTTCTTGATGGTTTTGAAATCCCGACTTTTCGCCGTTTTGATTTTTTTTCTCGTTTTGACAATTTTTGTTGTTTTCCAAAACGCCAAAAACGTCAAAAAACAACGTTTTCATGATTTTCCCAAAAACGTCAAAAAACGACGTTTTTGATGATTCTGAAATCCCGACTTTTTGCCGTTTTCGGAGTTTTGCTCCTTTTGGTCGTTTTGCTACATCGCTCAGTCACGGGCCCAAACGCTCTACCTAATGTATGATTCTTAATCATTTACTGGGTTGCTGCTGGTGCTGCTGCTCTTGTTGTTGTTGTTGTTGTTGTGGTGGTTCTTGACGATATGGATGGTACCATTTACTACCCCCTATGTAAGTTGGTTAAATACTGGGAAGCGGTCGGCGGCAAGATATATCTTGTTTGCGGCTTCCCTCTGGAAACTGCCTATAAGTGGCAGCACATCTCAAATTAAGAAGACCTTGCAAGGTATGGGTGGACCTGCTGACATGTCCAGCTTGTCAAGAATGCAGGTTTCTCAAAATAGGGAGCCCCCAAAGTTATGGTCGGCTTATTACTGTGCTAGTCAAATGATCAGTATTGGCCCAAGCTATTGAAGAAACCACCTTAACTGGCAGCCACTCATTTCAGTGGAAGGCCAACCTGCGAGAATACGCAATGCGTTCAACTCACTGGGCGCTATGTTACTTAGATGGCGAGCCAGTTGGTCAATGCAACCAGAGTAATTAAGTTCGACAGCAAGAATGTCTACAGAAACGTTTGGATAGTTGATATAGCTATGAAGCCAATGGAATGATGTTTGATTCACTTGGCATAGCTTGCAACCCCTGAGCCAGGCTAGACTTGATCCAGATCCCGAAAAAAAGGTGGTTCTGTCGGTGCAGGCGCAGGGGGGGGTCAGGTCTGGCAATAGTCGTCCTTTTCCCCTTGGTTTGCTGGGGAATCTTTGCAGTTTGGGGGCAGACCCAGGGTGACATGAGGAGAGAAGGCTTGACAGGGACATGATATCACTGCAGAGTGGCACTCCAGAACCAGTCGTCAGGAGATCATCTGTGACTCAATCTCTGTTACGCGTCCCCACTGTTGACTGCAGGCTCGACACCATCGTTTCATCGCTGTTTGTTGCCACCTGACGTTGGAAGGCCCCTGGGTCCACAGCAGATGTCTCAGGTGTTGTGCAGCAGAAATGTCCGCGGCATTCGGATGCCTCCATCTGCTGAAAGGGAGGACCAGCTGGGGAGGCGGTGATGGATTCCAGCAGACCGATACGGGCGGTCTCTTGCAACTAGGGACCCGCAATATTGTATAGCGCTTAATACGTAATAGGTTAATAATGGCTAATAATGGCTAAAAGTGGCCAATAATGGTCTCAAACCATAGGGAACCCCCCAAAATGGTTGGTTTATTATGATTTATTGCTATGCATAGTAAACAAAGGATGATTTTGGGGCATCCCTATTTTGAAAAACACCCATATTCAAGCAAAAGCAATGATAACAATGTTAGAGTCCAGCAGCACTAGTGTATTAAGCGGCAATATTGAGTAATGGATGTGATATGGACCCATCAATAGTGGCAATGATAGATAGTCATAGAAATATATAGAAATATATATATATATATTGCGATACACAGTGATAGTAGCACCAATCACAATGGCATTGACAACCATAGCACATGGTAGAAATCGCGATTGCATTGTACGATGCTAGAGATATGCTAGTAGACACATGTATATGTCAGAAGCTAATGATACGAGAACCAACATGATAGCTAAATGCATTAGCTTGGGAATTTCCGTTCCAACTCCAGGAGTGAGCGACTAAACAGATCGTATTTTCGTTCTTTCCAATCTGGACTACCGTTGTAGTCACATGGCTATGGGGGTCATGTCACCCGTAGTCCTCCTGGTTCCCCCATCATTAAGCATTGTTTTCCCACTATTATTGTTGGTCATTCTCCCCCATCATTGGTTGGTTAAAATTCCAGGTTGCAGTGGGCCATAGGAAAGCACATTCTCGCTGGGTTGGTGAGCCGCACTGGAGTGACTTGATATCGTTTGGTCACTCACCGACTCTTGTCGAATCGCCGGAATCAGCAAGAATGTGCCGGAAAGGCCACGCCAGCACCTGGTTCACACCGGGTTTTGTATATCCGGGTTTTTGAGGGTGGCTGGCCAGATTAATTGATTAAGAGTCAGTTAAAACTTCTGTAATCAACAATCTATAAATACACAAGTTTAACTTAGTCAGCCATCATTAACCATTGATAAACCATCGATTGATCATAAGACATCCAGAGTCTTGCTGGTTAATGAATGGTTAATCAATGCTTAATGAAATATGAAATCTTGGTGAACAGTGGTTAATCATGCTTAACAATGCTTAATTACTGGTGAATGTCGCTCAATGGATGACTGATTTTATGGCTAAATTGGGATTCATGGTTCTGAACCCATGAAATGTTGGATATTTCATGGTGGCGAACATAGTTGATTATTGTCTATTCCAAATATGGTTGATTATCGTTAACCATATCACACTGTTATTATTTGTCAATCCAGAGTGGTACCCCCTGGTTCTGAGTTGGTTATAAGTGGTGCCGATGAGAACTGGCAGTTACCCTGTTACCCTATGCTTTACCCTGTGGTGAACTAACATGGCAAGGGAAAATCCACCATAAATGGATGATTTCCTATGGTTTTCCCAACAAAATGGTGGATTTTCCATTGCCATGTTAGTTCACCAGGGAGTATCCCCCCCTGTTAGTTTATTGGTTCACCAAGCTCACCAGGGGCTCGCAACATCGTCAGGACCGGGCAGATGCCGAACGAGTATTGGTGGATGCCATGATGAACGTTCAGGACGCGGGGAGATTGTGGGTATGGTATTCACCAACGAACCAATGGTTATCTAGCTGGTGAATGGTTGATAAGAGGCCAATCATAACTAACAACAATATACGCTAACCTATTATCAACCCTTATATCCAGCTATAATGGGGATATACCCATTATATAGGGTTGATTCTCACCTAAGAATCGGAGATATACCCACTATGGCCAGTTGGGTCAAGCAGTTAGCCGGGCAGGTGAAGATCTCAACAGCTGGACGAAGCGTGATCATTTGGACAGTAAGTTCACCACCAGGGTACAAGCAGATGCTGCTGCCACCAGGGTATAACTGTATAACGACAAGTAGATGGATATCCAGAACCACAATCATTTGGTTGAGAATTGGTGAGTTGAATGGTTATTCTCTCTTTTCATCAACCAATTGGATGGTCAGTGTTTGTTGGTTGATGGGTTGTTGATCACCCCTGTCATTGTGGATAATCAGGGTAGTAGTTGAACCACAACTAGATGGATACTGAGTTAGTGGATGGTCAGTTTTAGCTGGTTGATGGGTCAATAGTACGGGACTGGATAGCTTATACCCACTTAGGTTTTGAGTGTTTTTGGGATATGATGAATTTACCATAGAACCACTAAGCATAAATATTTTTAGTCACCATCCAAAGATATATTACAACGAGTGGAAGTAACTCTTGAGTGAATGACACGACCTTTTAACATGAGTTGTGCTCGGTAGCCCTCTCGTCTCAAGGGTTGCTCTTGGCGACCCAGGGCGGTGGGGTTGACCATGCCAGGATGGCATGAGATCGGTGTTACCCCTGGGTCTCCACCGGAGGTGAGGCCTGGGGATGTCATTGAGCTCCAAGTCTATGACGACGGCGGCAAGAAACAAGGAACGATCCTTGTGGGTACCCTCCGCATAGCTGGTGAGCATCGAGGAGGGCAAGTCGTCGAAGGAATGTTCCTTGGGGCTGAGGACTTGTGCTATCACTGGTGGATGAATGACGGGGAAGGTTCCCCTGACAAGGACAAAGGCTTCTACCATCTATGCAGCACGAAGGTGGGGAAGTGCAGTCGCGGCGCGAAGTTCCCAAAGATGATCCACAGTGACAGGTACCGGATTCATCGAGGGACTCCCGTGACAGCAAAGGTAGTTCCCTGGTTGGGGGACAAGATCATCCGGGAAGGCTATGAGTTCTGTCGAAAGAAGTTCGATGGAGTGATCAAGTTACCAGCCAGCAAGAGCAAAGCTTCAAAGGCTGAGGGGAAGACTGCCGCAAAAGCAGCCTGGGCTGGAGAGGATCCAGGCCGTGAGGAGGTCGGCAGTCCAGGTGAGGAAGAAGGTGAAGAGGAATCACCGGAGTCTGCCTCCGAGGATGAAGGGATGCGGGCCAAGATTGAGGACCTGCGGAAACAGCTCAAGCGGGCTGAAGAGGAAGCTGCTGGCAAGAAAAAGGCCAGAGCCACTGCCCGTGGAAAGAAGAAGGGGCGGAGCAAGGACAGGAAGAAGACGACCCTCCTGAAGGCAAAGAAGGAGGCGAGCAGTACTCCTAAGAAGCGCAAGAGGAAGAAGAAGAAGCGCAAAGAGAAGAGTGACCCTGCCCCTAAGGGGACAGGTGACGCTGGCTCGAAGCAGAAGAGGAAGAGATCCACTGGAGAAGGCAGTGGAAAGAGCCATGGAGAACACCGGGCCAAGAAGGACCGGGTGGATGACAAAGGAGAGCTCGAGGATAGCTACTACGAGTATGAGACCGAAGAGGATGAAGAGAAGGAGAAGCTCTTCGAGTCACGCCCCTTGGAAGGGGTAGGAAAGTCATCCAAGGAGCATGACCGGGGTCCTTTCGGAGGAGGGGATCCTGTGAAGTTCAAGAAGGGCAAAGAAGAGAGTTCCGAGGAGTCGGACTCGGATTTTCGCAAGGGCCTCACCACCTCCACGAAAAGCGGACAACTGCGCCTGCTCAGTTACACCGCGAAACACCCAGGGCGACTGGCAAGCAGACTTCTGTTGAAGATGGAAGCTGCAACCGCCAGGGGGGTGGTGGGGCCGAACAGAGAGACTACACCGAGGACTCCAAGGGTGGCAATGAATCACGTGTTGACCATCCTGCTGCCGAACCTCGGACAGAAAGCAGGCCTGCGAACGATGCGGGAGTTGAAGACGCTGGGGGGTATTTTGGACCACCTTGCAGAGGGGGCCCCAGCGAGGGCCGCCGACATGGTGGCCCAGCGCATCAAAGCGCTCGAAAGAGCGACCTTGGAAGGTCACTGGGCGGCTGCCCAGCATCTCGAACTACTCCCTCCCGAAGGGACGATGCTTCTCGATCGCGACGAAGAGATCTTCCTCGCCAAAGAGCTCGTTCTCGATCAAAAGGTCAAGGGCTACGAGAAGACCCAGTGGCCTCGCCGAGACGAGCCGAAAGGAAAAGGTCGCACGAAAGGCGGCAAAGGGAAAGGCAAAGATCACCAGAAGGACGGAAAAGAAGGATGGGAGAAACCAACAAAGAAGCAGGACACAGCGTGAAGGAAGAGGTGATGCCTAAGGAGGAGCCACCACGTTCACCCACGCATACCGTGGAGGAGTGGAAGCAGCCGCTGGGCGATTTCATGGATGGGTCCAGGAATGCGGGTGAGCTGGTGGCCTGGATTCGCACCATGCTTCCTGAATTGGATTCACCATTGTCAGGTTATGTGAAGCTTCTGCGAGAACTTGAAGATGAGTTACCAGAAGAGGGGACTCCTGATGCCGTGGGGCAACAAAACCTTTACCCCGTGAGGGTGTCCTTAGTGGAGGAGCGATTGAAGGGAAAACCAGAAGAAGTTCGAACATGGGTTACATCATTGGTGGAGGTGTTCAACTACCATGCCACGATGGGGAAGCCAAGGTTGGGCCCACCTGCTTTGACTGGGAGACAGGATTACATGATCACCCGATTGACGATATCGGTGGAAAGGTTCCTGGGAAAAGGAGGAACCATTGCCAACTATGACTCCAGCCGGGAGGCCATCAAAAGTGTCAAGTTTGATTACGGTGGCGAACCAGTCCAGTATATGGAGACCTTGGAAGCATCCAAGGTGATACCCTGCTGGCCGAAAGTAGGCGAAGCAGCCATCAGGGATGCTACCGACTTTGTGCCTGAAGAGGTACGCAAGTGGCTGGATGACCCGAGGAGTTGTCTGCTCCCGGAGGCTGCCTGGCCAGACCCCCCGCCAATCTCGCGAGTCAGAGCCAGTGACGAGGAGTGGGAGAAGATAGTGAAGGCTGGGGTCGAACGTGGGATGATGTGCCGCGTTGACGACGACCAGGTCTTCCGCGACAAGCGGGGCAGGCCAGTCTTGAATGGCGCCGGAGGCGTCAAAAAGGTCAAGAACATTGGCGGCGAAGAGAAGGCTCTGCAAAGGTTCACCAGTATCCTGGTGCCTTCGAACAGCTACCAGCACCATATGCCGGGCGATGACCTTCACCTGCCTTACTTAGGGCAGATGTCGATGATGGAGATTGACGAAGATGAAGAAGTCCTCATCGACAGCGAGGACTTGACCAGCTGCTTCAACCTGTTCCGGCTGCCCAAGGCCTGGAGCGGGTTTTGCACCTTTGCCAAGAAGGTCTCAGCGAGTGTCTTCGGAGGATCACCCAACGACATGGTGTACGTGGGCATGTCAGTGGTTCCGATGGGGTGGATCAATTCAGTGGCCCTCATGCAGACGGTTGTGCGAACGCTGGTGTTCGGGATCAGTGGCGTGCCGGAGGCATCCGAGGTGAGCAAGATGCGCCCCTTCCCAACGGATGATTCCATCTCTGTCGTGTACCTCGACTCGTATGACGAGTTGCGGAAGGTCAAGGCTGGCTACTCCGAGGTGATGGCTGGGAAACCTTCAGAGCGGCACGAGAAGTTCGTTGCCACTTGTGGCAAGCTTGGACTCCCACTCAATCACAGCAAGCGCTTGGTTGGGGCTGTTCATGGGAGTCTTCAAGGTGGTGACTTCGATGGTCAGCTCGGGATCTTCGAGGCCTCTCATGACAAGAAGATGGGGATCCTCATGTTGGCCATGGCGCTACTGGGCAGAGGACGAGCCACGGAGTTTGAGCTCCGCCACTTCGTCGGGAAGTCCGTGTATGCCATGGCCTTCCGACGACCTTCCTTAGCCTTCCTCGAGCAAATCTTCGTGGATATGGGAAAGGCTCAACGTGGAGAAGTGGTGCTGAACAGACGCACCCTGGATGAGGTGATCACAGTGGTGCTGCTGCTCCCCATTTTGGGAATGAACCTTCGGGCAGCTTTCGACC
This sequence comes from Symbiodinium kawagutii, assembly GCA_009767595.1. Lineage (NCBI taxonomy): Eukaryota > Dinophyceae > Suessiales > Symbiodiniaceae > Symbiodinium > Symbiodinium kawagutii. The sequence continues at coordinate 88,324 of VSDK01005119.1, read as the reverse complement.
CCGAGGTGACGATCACCGATGCTTCACCCACCGGAGGTGGTGGAGCGGTGGCAACTGAGTTTAAGGGCGAACCGGACACCGTTCACTGGGAAGGCAACGTGTGCTACAGGTGTGACCGTCGCTTTGAGGGAGCAGAGCATTACCCCTGCCCTGCAGGGTGTGGCGTGGCTTTGTGCAGCTTGGACTGCATCACCCACCATCGCGACAACGAATGCCGACGAAAGGAGTACGTCATCCCCAAGTTCGGGGAAAGGTTCTCAGGACCTCGAGCCCCTCTCAGCCATGCGGTGGCAAAAGTGGGGGGCATCGAAGTGCAGCCCCCCTTTGACCTCCTTCGTGGAGATGATTTCTTCACAGCAGAGGGGAAGGCAACGCTCTCCCGTTTGGAAGCAGATCCCGCTCTGGCAGCGGAACATTGGGCGCCAGAATGCAAGTTGTTTTCCAAGGCCAGAGGAAAGAGGATTTACCTGGCAGATGGGACCAGCATAGCAGGCCCACAGCCAGTGCGAGATGCCAAGCATGTGATGGGGTTCCCGTGGTTGGACAACAACATGAAGATCCGCCTCAGGAAGTCCAACGATATGGCGCTCCGTGGCCTGAAGCGAGGGAAAGGTACCTTTGGGACCAACAGGTACCTCACGGTGGAGCACCCGTGGGGGAGTTGGCTTTGGTACTTTGCCATCGTCAGGGACCTCACCGAGAGTGACTTCCAGTTTGCCGAGGGCACAGCCTGTTGCTTTGGTGGGGAGCGAGAGAAGTGGTACGCACTCCTCAACAATATCCCCGGGGTGCAAGCGGAGCTTCACCGACCGGAATGCCCAGGACATCCGAACCTCCTACCCTACGAGGTGACCCGGGATGCCGAGGGCAACTTACACTATGCCACCGAGGAGGAAGCTGAGTACAAAGAGGCTTGGTGTCAAGCTTATGCACGAGGACTGAAAGCACAGCTGGTCCACGATGGCTGGATCGCCCAAGGTCATGCCCAGGGGCGAATCACCAAGCTGCGCAAGGAGCTTGAGAAATCCACAGCCCGCCTCGCCGAGATGGACACGGCCAAAGAGGTGGCTAGCGAGGTTGCCAAGCTGGAAGGCAACATGAAGAAAGGACTGGAGCAGCGTCACCTCCGAGAGATGGCGCGGCGAACCAGCATCAGAGGTACTGACCTCAGGCTTGGCCTGGGAGACAACGGCATGGAAGTGCCATACCCAGCGTATCGCTGGTATTGGCACGAGGTGCTGTCCTACCCTTGGAAGGAGTCAAGGCACATCAACGAAGGTGAGGTGTCAGCCTTCAATGTCATGCTCCGGAGAAGGTCCAAGGATCCTGCGAAGCACGAGATGAGGTATCTGGCGGTGGTGGACAGCTTGGTCTCCAGAGGAGCCATCAGCAAGGGACGTTCACCATCCCGCCCGCTCAACCGCCTCCTCAAGCAGACCGCTTCGCTGCTCATGGGCTCAGATCAATATCCGCTGGTGGCCTGGACGATCAGTCGGTGGAATTTCGCTGATGGCGCCTCTCGGCGTCGTGCTCCACAGTGATGCCGCCGCACCTCAAGTTTGCTGGCCTCCAGGAACGGACATTGCGAGCCTATCGAGTTAGTGTGGAGCGCTTCTTAGCATTCACCTCACATGAGTGTCTACCGCTTCGCACAGCCAAGCATCTAGACTATGCCGTTGGCGAGTACCTCAACATGCTATATCAAGAGGGTGACAGCTTGGCCCAAGGTGGCCATTTGCTGTCCGGTTTGAAAAGGTTCAAACCTCAGTGGCGTGCAATCCTTCCCTCCGCCACTCAATACTACAAAAACTGGCAGAAAATTCACCGGCCTGAACGTGCCGTGCCCATCAGTTGGGACCTCCTTCAGGCTCTTGCAGGCCTGTGTTTCACCTTGCAGCGACCAACCGTTGCCCTCATGTTCTATGTGGGTTTCTTTTGTTTTCTTCGAACCTCGGAGATGCTGTCGCTGCAGTGTTTTCACCTTGCAGTCCATCCATCCAGGCCGCAAGTGACAGTCATCGTACCCTTTGCCAAGACATCGAATGGCAATCCTCAAGTTCTTGTCTTTGAGGATGAGAAGGTATGGCGATTGGCCCGCCACCTTTTACGAACTTTACCCAAAGAAGCTTATCTTTGGTGTCTTACCCAGGGCAGCTTTCGCCAATTTTGGTACCAAGCCTTGGCGATCATTGGGTTTGGGCCCAATGATTACTCCCCCTATGGCATCCGCCGAGGAGGAGCCACATGGTTCTTTTTGGAGACGGCATCAATGGATGCCACACTACACCGAGGACGATGGTCCTCTAACAAAACCGCCAAGCAATATGTTGACGAAGGGACTCTGGCAATGGCCAAGTTCTTTTGGAATCGTCGACAACACAAGTCCGTTCGCAAACTGGCACTCAAAGGAGTGACCTTTCACAAGCGGCTACGCCAGGAAAAAGACAGCGGACATGGGAGAAATTTTTTGTGCCCTAATCGAGGGTCCTCCCTGTGATACTTCCCTAATCGAGGGTTGTTGTTGTGTTACCCCTTTGGTGTAGGGGTGTGCTGGTTCTCGGATTTTGGACCCTAATCGAGGGTTGCTCTCCTTAATCGAAGGAGCTGTTTTCTTTACTCCCGCTGTTGGTTTGGAAATGGGAGGATTTGTTACAGGCTAGGTCTATATGGCTTAGCTTATTACGGTCGACCTTTACCGCAGACTTGTTAGATCTGTGTGACTCTGGTTGACCTGTTGGGTTTGCACGTTGTGATGTATATAACTGTTTGCACGTTGTGATGTATATAACTTTGAGGTTAGACCTCCCATTTGTAAATACTTGAGTTCCCTCTTTGTTGAAAAAGAGAGCTTCCTTCATGTTAATACAACGAGTGGAAGTAACTCTTGAGTGAATGACACGACCTTTTAACATGAGTTGTGCTCGGTAGCCCTCTCGTCTCACCCTCCACCTTTCCCCTTTCACCGCCTCTGATTTCTTTGGCGTGGTTTTCTTGGGGAGGATTTGTTACAGGCTAGGTCTATATGGCTTAGCTTATTACGGTCGACCTTTACCGCAGACTTGTTAGATCTGTGTGACTCTGGTTGACCTGTTGGGTTTGCACGTTGTGATGTATATAACTGTTTGCACGTTGTGATGTATATAACTTTGAGGTTAGACCTCCCATTTGTAAATACTTGAGTTCCCTCTTTGTTGAAAAAGAGAGCTTCCTTCATGTTAAATATATATAAATAGGTTTTTGGTTATATGGATGGTATTTGGTTAATGGTTATTTTTAAGATATTTTTATAGGTTTCTATATGGATGGTTTTTGGGATCTAGTTCAGCCACCAAGATAACCAGGGGAAGTTCCCGAACTTGCGAAGTTCCCTGGGTGGGTCGCCAGGTGGTCAGGCCCCCAGCTTTTGGGATGAAGCCATGACTGGCCGTGCGCCAGGTAGCTCCCCATTTGTGGCTGGTCCCCCTGTGTTTGTTGCTGCTTATCCCCTGTTGTGAAACATGAGTTACCAACTACACTCCGGTGAACACACTTAGAAGTGGACAGTTCACCGTTTGTAGCTGGTTGACCTATGATTGGACTGGAATCGATTTTAGCTTCCAGGTTGGTTTGGCTACGACCCAGCTCGCAATATGAGTTGATCCTAGCATTCGTGCGATGGGCCATGACCCCCCAAAAATTGGTGCCATGCCTAGGTGGTCATTGCTCTTGGTGCTTTCGGGGTATTGCCAAGTGCGTTTGGTATATGATTTCGCTACAGGACCCCTATGATTTGGCAGTACACATGATGGTCCTAAAAAATAGGGGTCCCCCAAAATGGTTGGTTTACTACCATAAATGGCTAATATTTTGATGATTTAGGGGTACCCCTATCTTGAGAAACACCCACATGTCCTAGGATTTGGTATAAGCAAGCATCATGAATTGCCCATCAGCATCATGAATCACCATCCTTGACCAATCCGCAACTATTGACCCAACTTCATTAACCATTTCACCACCAATTCTGCAACCATCATCATCCATCATCTACCACCATTTAGCCACCTTCATGAATCGTCATTTACTATCCCTACCATCATTACTCATCGTTAATTGACCATCAAGTACCCATCAACCACCTTCCATGATCATCAAGTCACCATGTCTTGGAACCCACCATGACTGCTGCGGTTCGCAACAGCAGGACGAACTGATGGCGGGGGGAGACTACCATCCGTTGCCCGGAATGCCCAGTGATTGATTCGGGCGACGACTGGGTCATAGTAGATGATTAAGTAATAAGCAATAATGATCAAGTTTATATAATTAGCAATGGCCTATAATATTTCTTATGATTGTTATCTTCCATTTTTGTTCTAATGTTCTAATGATTATTATCATTAGTTCTTATAATTCGCATATAATTAGCCAATAGTAATTAGCAATGTTCCTGTCATAATGATAATCTGTCCATGCCTTGGTTCTAGCTGGAAGTTCATTCGGGCTCTGAATGGAAAAAGTACCAGCAACGTGTTTTTCCTGCTACCCAATCGTGGTCACATCGGGTTGGTGGGTTGACACAATCCCGTATGTTCTGGAAGGGATTGCCAAGCAGTATGGACCCCATAAAAATGATTAATTATCCATGATCTATTGTTAAGCAACCAACTTGACCCTCTTGATGACGCAACAACCCATAGACTAATCCACAACCTGCAACCACTGAACCAGCAACCTGTCAAGATGAACATGACACAACTCACGAGCATCAGCGATGAACCAACGGGGGCTACACATTTGACGAAAGAATTCATTTGGGAAAGAAACATGATACCCACAACTCATGACCCTTTCGTAACCCTTGTAAAGTCCATTCTTGGATTCAGACATTAATGGTGGTTTCTCAATTCATAGGGGAACCCCTCAGTTATCATCTAGTTCATGGAACATTTATAGTAACAAACCAACCATTTTCTTGGTCCCAATTTTGAGAAACCACCGTACTTATCTATAATACAAACCAAATGCGGTTGTTGGTTAACCCTTGTTGATGATGAGCCGTTGGTAGTAAACAACCAACTTAAAAAATCACCATCTTGATATTTACTTGGTGGTTTTCAGCCATCCAGCTAGGTTTTTAGTGTTACAGGGGTAATCTCTCCTTCAAAGTTGGACTTTGAGCAGAGGATCGGACAGCCACTCAGTATGTATCATCACAAAATCACCATTGCATTAGCACTATAGATCATGACTATAGATCATCGCCAAATCATTGTATTAGATCATCGCCATAAATCATTGTTATATGGATGTAGTACTTAGATTATATCATGACTATAGATCATCTAAGTATAGATCATCGCCAAATGGTGGTTCTCCCAAAATAGGGGTACCCCCAAATCATCCTGTTTATTAACCATTTGTAGTTATAAAACAACCATAACTTGGGGGTCCCCTATGGCTTGAGAACCCCCCAAATCACCATTGCTATAGACATTGCATTCAGGTACTTCTATGACTCATGGCCGCACCACCTGACCCTCAGGCGTGGGTCGCATAGCTATCCTCCCAAGCCAAATGGGATGACGGCGGAGATGGAGCAGCAACTGAAGGTGTGGGACCGGATCAACGGCCCGAAGGAGCAATGATCTGAAATGATGATGGTTGGTTAATGGTTGATTGATGGTTGATGATGGGTGATGATGGTTGGTTCAGCATGGTTGATGATGATTTGATAGTGGTTAACGATGCTTAGTGGTGGCTCGACAGCTTGATCAGAGCATGCACCCCGCTGCTGCTTAGTGGTGGCTATTGATGATTCATGTTCAAATGATCTTTGGTTAATGGTTGATTGATCATGATTTGATGGTGGCTAATTGGTTGGTTGATTATCTGAATGAACTAGTTAATGGTGACTAATTATGGCGACTAATGATGGTTGAGTAATGTTTGATTGATGATGCTGATGCTTAGTAATGGCTGACTATGGTTGATGAATGGTTGATTTTCTGAGCTGATGATCCTTTAGGATGGTTAAGGATGGTGACTTCAATGCTTGACATCATGATAAATTATTATTGATGATGGTGAATGGTGAACATGATCGTTCATTGATAGTTCATTTTCTGACGATGCTTCAGGATAGGTGAGAATGGTGAATGATCCGAATTCATGGTAGTGGTTTATTGATGGTTCGATGATGGTGTGTTGATAATGCTTGATCCAGGCAATGATGATTTTTATTGCTGCTTAATTGTGATTATGGTGACTAATGATGTTGACTATTGATGCTTACTATTGTTGGTGACTAGTGATGGTGACTGATGATGGTCACTGATGATGGTGACTGATGATGGTGATGGATGATGCTGACTGATGATGGTGACTAATGATGGTGACCCATGATGGTTCATGATCGTTTCGAAGACCCAAACTGGTTCGCTTGCGACGAGGCGGCGGAATTCATGTCATGGCACGCCGAAGTGAAGGATTGGTGATGCTTTGAATGCGTGGTGACAATGATGGCTCCGGATGATGATGATGATGATGATGATGATGATGATGATGATGGGCTCCGGATGATGATGATGATGATGATGATGATGATGATGATGATGATGATGATGATGATGATGATTATGATGATGATGATGATGATGAGATGGTTGGGGAGCAACGGTTAGTGTAGCAACGTTTAGGTTGAAGGGTGTGGATCGGGGTTCGCGGTGAATGAGCAACCATATTCGTGACCGCATGATAGTTGCAATGTTGTAAAGTTTTTATGTTGTTCAACCAGCCTTACTGTACAATCTTATACATGCTATGTTTTTAAGGTGGTTCTTCAGCCTCACAGTTGCTTATATCATTTTCCTGAACAATTAGCATCTTAGTCTTTGCTCAGTGGCTTTCTTCTTTCAAGAACCCAAAAAAAGCACTCACAGTCCAAAAACGAGTAGCAAATTGGCAGCGCATGGATGAACCATCACCGTCCACGAAAAAAATCGTCGTAGCGCACCGATGAAGATCAAACTGGCTGTGGGTCAGTTCACCCTTATTCCCCCTGGTTCCCCCATCATTAACCAGCCAGTTTTCCCTATGAACTTGTTGGTTGTTAAACCCATGAGTTGGTTGGTTAACTGCTTGACCCATAGCCAACTGATGAACAGCAACGAAAGATCAGCGATGAAAACTGATCTCACGAAGAGCTAAGCTGAACATTAGGGCGTCAACACGGTTTTCCTCTAAGCAATTCCTGGTTGTAGACCTGACAGGAATAGATGTGGTGGTTTCTTAAGTCATAGGGAACCCCAACCAATGGTTGGTCAATCACTCTAAATGGTTTATGACTGGGATGATTTGGGGGTACCCCTATTTTAAGAAACACCTGTATATGTGATGTTTGCATGTGTATATGTGCAAACATCTACATGTATAGATATACAGCATGTGTGTGCTTTCACAGGCAACATACCATGAAGCTACAATTGTGAAAATACCCAGTAAACAATTCTTGTGCTTTGAGCCATGCTACAAGATCAACCGTCATCAGCCATATAAACCACCACCAATCATAATGGCTTATCGGCTAACCATTATTTTACCATACAATCATTCACATCTGCATTAAAAAAGCTATTTTGGTACACGCGTGTATTATATCTATTTGGTCTACCATCAGTGCAACCGTTCACCATTAGCCATCAATTCTCGATGCACCCTGCTTGCTGAGGTTGCGAATGGCTGGGCGGCTGTCTGTGGTAAATGCTCAAGACAATTAGTCATTGAGTTAACCATAAATCAAAGATTGACAAACTATCATTTAACCGTAACTTAGCCATTGCTAGCCACTTCCAGCCGTTATTCACCATGTAATCAACCATGAAGCACCATTTACCGTCATTAACCAACCTGCCAATCATCCAACCATTTTACCAGCAGTCAACCATTATCAACCATTATTAGCCATATGATCAATGAACCATGACCTATAAATAGCCATCAAATCGACATGGCCTCTAACTACTAAGAAACATGATTGAAATCAACCATTCCGTATATTCCAGCCACTGTCAACTATATAATCAACCATCCAAGCCCTATCATCACTGAAGAATCTTGGCCACTGCCAGGTGAATGGTAACTTGCTGCAGGAACCGCAGAGCGGTCTCCACCTGTCGGGTGGATTGGGACGACACTGGCCACAGGCGGGCCGGTGTTATGCACGCGGAGTGGGATGGCAGCCAAGTAACGGGCAATGAAGTGAAGTAAACTAGGTGGTGGTTTCTCAAAATAGGGGACCCCAAAAATGGTTGGTTGATAACTATAAATGATTAATAGTGGATGATTTGGGGGTACCCCTATTTTGAGAAACACCCAGGTAGATGAACCATATGGCTATGGGTCAATATTAACCAACCAACTAATGGAGGATTTACCAACAATAATAAGGGAAAACAATGGTTAATGATGGGGAACTAGGGGTACGGAGTTTTGACCCACAGCCATATAGATTCACCATATATATGATTAAACTAGGTAGATCAATAACTAGTAATGATCCATACCCAGCTTGATTATACTGAATAGATTTGTATCAAACTAGGTATGGACCAATCCATATATTGATGGTGGCTAGTGATTGCTAATGTGATATGGTTGTTTTGCAGGGGGATTGTACCCCCTTAATAAGGTTAACATTGGGGGATGATGACCAACAATTTTATGATCCAATAGTGGTTTCTTGAAATGGAGGGGGGTACCCCAAACAGATGGTTGGTTTATTACCTGTGATTTTCAAAGGCTTCCAAATGCTCGTACACCTTTATATTCAAGAAAGAGGACCTCGAAAGGCTTCCGACGGTTCGTACACCTTTACTTAAAGGAGGACATGCAAAGGCTTGGAATGGTTCATACACCTTTACCTAAAGGAGGAGCCTCAGAAGCTACAAAGGGTTCGTACACCTCTACTGAAAGGAGGACCCTCAAAGGCTTCCAAATGTTCGTACACCTTTACTTGAAGGAGGAGCATCACAAAAGCCTCGAATGGTTCGTACATCTTTAGTTAAAGGAGGACTTTCAAAGGCTGCCAAGGAGCCAGCCCGCGGAGTGACATATTCCAAGAAAAAAAGTGGCTGGGTCGCCCTTGTCTCACCGCGATACTGGGTGCAGGCCAATCGACATGATCTTTGTTCGTTGGATCGTAGAGAAGTGTGCTGGGCATAGCTGTAGGGGTCTTCTGCGCCTCCTGCTTTGAATACTGCGTGCAGTCTGCTGGATGAGAAGTGCCAGATTGAGAGACATGAAAATTCGGACGCGCTGCGGGTCGGGTTTACAGAGCGAGAGTGGGAGCAGCATGTGAAAGTGCTCGTCCAGCTGGCCCGTGAAAACGGGCTGCCCACCTGCTTGCCGAACTCGTTTTTGACCAGGGTGCAACAGTTGGCCGCAGATTTGGTTCAGTTGGGGTTGGCCCCGCAAAAGACGCGGCTTTGCTGTCGAAGTGCTTGGGCATTGTTTCCACGATGGGAAGCGCCAGCCCAGAGAATGTCCACTGCCACGTGTATTTCCAATTGCCGAAGCCGTTCCGCAGTATTCCTTCAGGCCTTGGCTGCCAAGGGGCGCTGCAGCCTAATTGCGTCGCAAACTGGACGAAAGATTATTTTTGCGCAAGGTTGGTTGATTCTGGTGGTGGGTGATACGCCTAGTGTGTAAAGATTCGCCCCGTGAGCGTTTATCACGGCTAACAGATTATTTTGCACGGCCAGCCTTTTCAATCATCACATCTGCAGGAGTGTGTTGTATTTATCCCGTACGCAGCTGTTTCCATAAAGTGCGTCTGATGCATTTTTCCGGCGATCTATCTTACCAGCAGTTTTTCCCAAAAGTTTCCTGCGCCAGGACCCAAGCCTACCAACATGTTTGACTTGAGTTTAGTTGGTTGGTGAGGAATGCGTTTCAGCCGGGGGGGCCGGCAAAAATAGCGTGAGCCCATTAATAGCGCATTTCAATGGGATGTTATCGCGCGAGAGGAGATCCTCACGACCAGCACAGAGATCCGCCGCGTGCCATGGTGTGGATGCGGTCGAGCCCAGCGATGCCCTGAAGAAGCTGAGGGCGATTTGATTCATGGGAGATCGTGGGTTAAGTTCATGAAATTATTTCATGAATGATTATGCTTAAGACATGCGAAAATGGTTTGTAACTGTCAGTACGAAAGAATAACAATAAAAAAGGCCTGAATGAGGATACCTGCCAACTACCGAGTACATCTTCTCCAACAGGGTAGCATGAATTTCTGTGAGCGGCAGGTGATGTATGGACCACAAAGAGGCTTAGACCCTTCTTCGGCTTGGTGGGGGAGCGTGCCCCCCACTTGGACCGAATGGTTGGCAGAAGGCAAGTGCATGCGCATCATCCTTTCTTCTGTGATATCTTTTCAATTCCAATGGCTCATATTGATTTGAAACCTTCTCGGGCGCTTGTCCTGTCAGGTCGTGAAAACCCACTGGCGCTTCTTGCGCTGGGAATGGGCGCAGCTCATGGCCATGACCAAACAGGCCGGGCACCCTGCGTGTGACCAGTTATTGAGGCATTTAGTTCAGGTACCCGAAGTGCTGGTCGATGAGGCGGTCAATGGCCTATTTTTGACATGGGCGAACCGCCCGAAACCTAAAAAACAGTTTCCGTGCCCACGGCTCCGTTTCACGCCGCGATAGGCTTCCGCGGTATATCAATAAGTAACGCGCCGACTGGCCTATACTTCCTGGGTGGTGTCGAAGCAGCTGGGAAAAATCATCGCGCGCTTTTTTTGAAGGAAGACCGTCAGAAGCTTCAAGGGGCGTGTGCATTTTTTTTGAAAGGAGGAGGTTCAAAGGATTCAGAGGGTCCTACACATTTCAATTTTTTTTGGAAAACTTTAAAAAGTTCGCGCGCTCTGATTTGAAAAAGGAGCCTCAGAGGTTTCAAAAGGTTCGTACACTTTTGTGTAAAGAAGGAGCATCAGAGGCTTCAAATTTCTATTCCGAGAAGACCCTGAAAGGCTGCAAAATGTTCGTAAACTTCTATTTAAAAAAGAGCGCTTTCAAAAGTAGCAAGTGCTTGGTACGTTTTTATTGAAAGGAAGATTTTCAAAGGCTTCAAAAGTATGGTACACCTGTGCTGAGAGGAGGCCTCAGAGGTTTCAAAGGGCTCGTGCATTTATTTCCAGGAGGACCCTCATAGGCTGCAAAGGGACCGTGCGCCTTTAGTTAAAGGGGGAGCCTCAAAGGCTTCAAAGGTTCCGTACACTTGGATTTAGGGACGGATTTTCAAAGGCTTCAAAAGGCTCGTGCACTTCTAGTTAAAAGAGGAGCTTCAAAGGCTTCAAAGGGTTCGTAGATTCTTCTTGCAAGGAAGATTTTGAAAAGCTTTAAAAGGTTCGTATTTGTTTTCTAAGGAAATCTTTTTCAACTTTAACTACCTATTTCTTTACAAGCCCCAGGACACAGGGAACCTTGAAAGTACCAGTGCCATATGAAGGTCCAGACCAGCCTCAGACCAGCCCTTTCAAGTACCAGCCGGACACATTTCTTGAAGGGCCAAAAAAGCAAGGAACCTCTAACTACCAGTGCCATAAGCCGCTCATTGGCGCTGGTGGCTTGTCGGCAATGGCTGCCCGCCCTTGAGTACTAGCTCAAAAGGGAGCATTTTTGTTTTGAGAGCAGTTCCATTTGTTTGTTTGACCGGAATTCTGTTATAGTTTGAGTGTTGTTCTCGTTTGCTAGGCCCTGGCAGCAGGGCAGAAGACTGCCTTCAGGCCACCAGTGGCCGGTCATGACGTGAGTTTTTTTTTTGCGCAGGGTTTTTAAAATGTATCAACAAGTGTTGGCGCGTCAATGATTCCGTGCTAGGCAGCTTCTGCAGCCTTGGCAACGTTCGGGCCGTACAAGTACGCAGAGAGGAGCGTTGTTTTCCCACCCATGAGATTTTGGCCAGGATGAAAGCGTTTCGCCTCCTTGCCAAGAGCCACACGGATCGGCCGGCTCAGCTAGCTCTTTTCCCGCCTGATGGTAAGAACCTTTGATTTGAAATTGTTCGTTTGGACGATTGAGGGTTTCTTGAAATAGGGAATTTCCGAAACATGTTTGGCTTCTTACTTCTTCTGATTAAGTGTCCGCAACCGTATACATGAGTTTTCATGCGCGTCGGCATTTTCACCCCTTGGGAATCATGCCCTTGTATTCCAGTACTGTCATGCCTGAAGGGAGAGCTGACTTGCGCAAGGTGATTGGCAAGAAGGGCGGCCCGAAAATTTCCGCAGGTCTGACAATGAAAGAAAAGATCCCACAGCTGAAGCACATTGAGGCTAACAGGCTTCCTGAATACAAGACTGCTTTCGAACAGGCTTGGCGAGTTGGAGGCCATGAACGCCTGGGTGAAACCCACTTATGCCGCAAGGACCGATTGGAAACCGTTGCCCGGGAGCGGCGGGCCCGGGCCATGGGAGACCGGGTCCGTCGCTCCCTGGCGGTGCCAGAAGAGGACAGCCCGGATTCCGAGGAATGGGAGGCAGCGGACGAGGAACACGTCCGAAATTATTTGGAGGAGCTGGCAATGGCGCAGGAGCCCAGGGAGTTTCCAGAGGAGGCAGAAGTGGAGGAGGAGGACATGAGTGGATGGTGGGAGGAGGCAGAGCGGCGGCATGGGACAGCGTCCCGGCAGTGAAGGACAAAAGGAAGACGCAAGCGGCTGCTATGAAGATGGGCGTGGACATGCTGCTACAAGGTTGGCGCCCCTATTTTGAGAAACGCCCTAATGGTCAACGTGGATTTTCCATTCATATGATCGCAGCGATTCACGTAATCCTTATAGACACTGCAGACCCTATTTTCTGATCATCACCGCCAATGGCTCAAACGTCCCAGAGACGAGGGGTAGGCTTTGCGCTCGCAAGGGTATCATCTGCAACAGGGTGCGCAGGGACTTTTTTGGGCTAGCTCTATGCTAACAAGATAATCTTCATGCAATCCTGGCCAGGATTTTCATCGGTGAGCATACGGGGCCGCGTGTGTATGCTTAAAGCAATACGCACTTGCGCAGCGTATCGCAGCAAATGTTAACCTAAATTTGAATAGATGCGTGCCAAACGGCGATTCTGTGGTATTGTGGCAGTGTGTCTGTCGCCGGGCCATCACCAAAGCTGCCCAAGGATCACAGGCACAGGTGAAATTTCGCAGCGGCGGTCATCATTAAACGACGAGCTTTCATTGACTATATATTATTTGTCCTCCACTGCTACTCAGCATTGTTACCCGCATGTTGAGATCATGGCGTGCGTCATCCCCGCGGATCTTTACGGTTTTAATGAGGAGAGTTGGGATGGGTTCAGGTTCGAGCTACTGCCCATTCTTGATGATCCTTCATGTTGTGATCCACCCTGAAAAGCAGCAAATTTTCACACCAACATAGGTTGGGATGTTTGAACTTCGCGCGGTTTTGGATGTGCCAATGTATTTGTTGCTTGCTATCTGTTGTTCAGTGAAACTGTCACTTGGCTTGCTCATTGATTTTGATTTGCATCCTTGTTCGCGTATGTCTTATGTGGTTTTGTCTGTGTTATACATCATGTAGCATTGATCCGTGCCTATCATTGGTAGCGTTATGACATTCATGGGAATCGTTGCAAGATCGCAACTGTGACATCTCCCGTTTTGACTGCAGTTTGGGCACGGGTGATGGTAATCAGCAATCAGTGAAAATTATGCCCAATGTCAAGCATTCCCCTACCATTACCACGAACAACTGTTGACAACAACAACAGCAACGACAATAAGAACAACAACAACAACAACAACAACAACAACAACAACAACTCCCTACTGAGAATTACTCCTGCTCCTGCTGCTTATCACCATGATGGTTTGCCAGCCATGATTAACTTTACCATCAGCCAAATTACCTTGAAAACCATCCCACAGTTGCCATCGCCAAATTTTTTGTCATTATGCGACCATGAGTTGTGAGTTTCCAGGATTGCAAAGCCGTTAGTTACTGTACAAATTTTTTAGTTTAGTTCAGTTTCCCAAAATTGAATTGTCCATTCATTTATCCACCATGATTCTCATGTAATGTTTGCCCTTACTTCGGTTACCATCAACTAACGAACATTTGTCTGTCACGATAGGTTCAGTAGTGCTTGGGTCTACTATCCCCGTGCTCCGAACTGGTTCGATTCACCATGATTATAAGGGTTAGTTCCCCCACCTTATGAGGGGGGTGGCTTACCTTGATTAAATCGAATTTATTTTTGTGTTCCAGTTGTGAATCCACCTGGTAGGGTTGTAACCCACCTGCATGGAAAGCCTACCGCGGTGAAATTTCCCAGGAAACCACCGGCAACTGCACACCCAAGTAACCACTCGTTCGCCACCATGGGTTCATTATCACCGATCTGCAGTTTCTGGCAGGCGCGAGGGGTCTTCACCAACGGCAGTGGTTTAGTGGCTTGGATCAACCAGGCAGGGGG
>VSDK01005119.1:61345-68845 GCA_009767595.1 Symbiodinium kawagutii | reverse complement strand
AAACCACCAGCCTCACTACTACAAATGAACTACAGAACAATTGAAAGACTTAGCATTACTTGAATACATCTGGATATCCTTTGTTGTTGAATTGGGTCCCACATTTGTACTCAGGGTACCTGAGATTTCCACGTATCTGGGGTAGCCTTTGTTATTGAATACAAGCGAAAAAACCACCGGAAGTTCATCCCAATCAGTTGCAAACCAACAGAGCTGGAGAGGGCCGGACTTGGATGGTTCTATTTTTGTTCCTGTTATTCAAATGTGGCTGCGGGTCAATGTTAAGCAACCAATTTCAAGGGGGATAATACATAATAACTAGTAATAATAAGGAAAACAATGGTTAAAATTGGGGATCCAGGGGTACGTGGTTTTGACCCACAGCCATGTGAATGATTTTCCCTTGATGGGTTATTCTGATCTATTATTCAAATGCGAATGATTTCCCCTTGATGGGTTATTCCAATGTTCCCCTTGATAGATTTCATGTAGCACAGTTTCACCAGTACCGTGTCAAGGTTGGTCTTACATCCCTTCATTGACAGATAATTTGACAATATGACACATGGGTGTTTCTCAAAATAGGAGACCTCCAAAAATGCTTGGTTTACCATCACAAGTAACTAATGTAAAGGATGATTTCGGGGACCCTTAGCGTTTGATGGCTTATTTTGAGAAACCACCACATGTATTATTATGTACATTTATGTAAAATTATATCTACAATATGCATATTAACATGCAATGTCAGGACTGCTATGTCAGTGCTCCGAAGTTTCGCATGGATAAGTTAGTCCGAATCCCTTTCACTCTATCCTGATGATTTTGCCTCTCTCTAGATTTATATACACGGGCAAAGTATATCCCAAAGTGATTTCATTGTTTCATACACATGTCAAAATTTCAATCAGTCATTGCTAGTGCCCCCACACATTCCTCATTAAAAATATATGGCAACTCATTGTTGCAATCGCTCTTCACCGATCAATGTGAGGATAACCGACCACTATGAACCACGGTGAACATCTCTCGACCACTAACTAGCAATCAAACACTACTAACCACAACTTCGATCATCGCGTAAGTAACAGGCATTTAACCATCAGAAACCACCTTATAACTACTAATCATTAAGTAACAATTATTTAACCACCAGTAATCATCATTAACCCACCTGGTTGTTCATTGTTGCCCGCTAGGCTAGAGGCTATCAGTTCAGTTTTATAGGCGCGGAGTCCAGCGAACGGGGTGGGAGATGGGCGGCCTTTGAAGGAAAGGGGATGCAGCCCTATCGTTCGTATATAATCAATGTATGGTTAATGTATGGCTGCTGTAGGGTTAACATGCCGCACAGCATTGGCACTGTTGATTATTGGGTTTCCACACTGGGCCGTATATCACGGTCGCAAAGATATACCCTGGCAAGGTCCTAGGGATAGCAATCAACTATGCTGTGGGTTGATCAGGTTTACATTTTTTTTCGTATGTCATTCTATGTTTGTAGAAGTGTACATCTATAATATACATACATTGATTTTATCAGGTAATCTTATATAGCTGGCTGGAAAATCTTGAGATTTTATGGGGAAACCTTAGGGAAACCAGAGGGTACCCCCAAATCATGCAGTTTATCAAGCATCTATAGTGATGAACCAACTATTTCTTGGGGTTCCCTATTTTAAGAAACCACCAAATGGCAGTGATCGGCTGTTGTTTGCAAGTTTCACCTGCTTCAAAGATCACAGCGTGAAACGACCTCTTGTGCTGTTTCCTTCATATGCTTTAGTTTTTGAAAGAGATTGTAATTTGGTTTTTAAAGATTATTTTTGGATGATATACTAATGCTGGTTTTAGAGATCATTAAGATATACTAATGCTGGTTTTGGATATCAAAAAGTTTTGTTTTAGAGATCAATGAGTTTTGATGACAAACAAATATTGGTCCATTGCCAGTTATCGTCAAGCCCTCATTTTCCAAAGTTTCATTTCTCCATCATCATGCATGCATGTAATCATGATCAACCACCATTGCCTCATTATCAATCATGATTTATCATGGTTACATTATTGACAACCATTATTTACGATGGCAAAAACAATCATATTATCTCACAAATTGAACTTAGTAACCCTTATTCACCACCAGTCATTAATTATCAGCAAATTCATAAAACATGTTACCGCATTAAAAGAAGGATTATAAACCATATCAACCCTTGCGAACCACCATTTCTACTCATCAAAATCGTCGCCCACAAGCCCCAACTCTGTCCCATCCTGGAGCCGCGTGGAATCGAATCGCGTCGCAGATCGCATGGGCTATGTGACTTTCTGCCCGGCCAACATGGGCTCAGCCGTTCAGGTGCTCCGGTTGGTAAGACAAGGTGGGCCCCCAACCATTGAGAGCTGTTGGGGGTTAACTGTTGTGTTGGTTTGCCATAACTTGCAGTTGGGTTAGAACCCCCTCTAGCTGTTGGTTTATTTGCCGAACTCAGTTTAGTTCACTAGGGTAACTACCAGTCATGAGAAATATAACTGATATAACTGATATAACAATACTTATGTGGCGAATCTACGCCAACTTAGAGCCAGGGAGTACCACTGTATGACCGTACCTAGTTGGTGGTTGTTCCTAATGATTGTTAATGATCATGATAGTGAATATAGAATGGTATACCCACTCTGGAAGTGGTATATGGAATTGTTCATAGCTAGTTGGTGGTAAATGGTTGTGGATAAATGATAGTTAGCATGTAACAACCAACAATCCTTCAAGGAATCGCAGGTTCAACTCTGGTGGGGAAGGGAGTGATAAATCATGTGTGCTTGAGAATGGTGGACAATGATAACGACTAATAGATTATATTGCTCAGTGAGTTATTCAATGATTGGTTGTGGATGAGTGAACTAGTAATGTTAACTAGTGAAAATGACTTATACATCATATAGACTGACCTACTACAATCACTAGCTTGCTGTTGTTCAATGACTGGTTGTGGATGAGTATTGAGCAACCGACTCTTGGGTAATTCGCCTCCCACCAGCTGGACTTGTGACGGGGAACAGCCCGGGGCACCCACTGCCAATGAGATGGAGTTGCCCATAGGTGATGATTGTTAGGGTGACCATAGGTATAGGCATAGGTCACCAGGTGGTAGATAATGATTCTTAATGCAACCATAGGTATACTGGACATGGTCTACTAGTGGTAGATGGTGGATGGAGTTGATGTTAAGCACGTAGGTATATGGAGTTGTCCGTAAATGGTCTATTACTCGTTTGAAGCGTGGTTTGACCAATTGTAAAGTTCTTAAGAATCAGTTGATCTAATGGTCAACTACATTATAAGTATGGTTGGTAAACTTAGGTAATCTGATTGTCCCCTACCCTTCCAGTTTACTTTACAAATCGGCAAGCATTCCTACTTGGGGTTCCCTGGTTACCTACAACAAAGAGGTAACTGGAAGGGCAAGGGTAGATAGCGATTGCAAGTGCAATCATTGGCCATGAGAGACGCCAACAAACCGCCAGCAGCCATAATAAATAGCCGCCGGAGATTTCTCTGCCCGTGCAGATGCAGCCAGATGCGTTGATTGCCGCATCACCATTGATGAATCCAATGAGTCACTGTTCCCCACTTTTTGAAAGCCGTGTTTTGGCAAGAATGTTGCAGAGAGGCAGCCTGCGACTGTGCCCGAGAGCGTCACATTCCCGAGAATCTGAGCAAGTCTGGTTCGCCCGAGTTCAAGGTTTTCTGGATGGGTCCAACAAGAGAGCGCACAACTCTTGCAGCAATGGCGCGACGAGCTGACCGAGCAGAAAACGAGTTTCCGCGACCAGATTGCAGCCAAGATTGCAGCCTTAGATCAGTCAGGTGGTGCGGGCGCTCCGCCAGTGGAACCTCCATTAGACCAGCCTGTGGCTGTCCAGGTTGAAACTGATCAGGATGAATCCTGTCCTGCCTCTCCCAGTGATGGGCGCATAGAAGTACCTGAGGAATGGTTTGTAGGAAGATGTGAATGTCACAGATTGTCTACACAGGTAAAACATATTTACAAGGCATCCAGGCACCGGGTTTGCATTTGTTTGTAATCTGGTTGGTTCCTCTAGCACATGCCAATGGTTCCAAGGTTGCTCGTTGATAGCTTGGCTCACAGGACTATTCGAAGAAGAGTCTTGCAGCTGAGTTCAAGAAGGTGTCCAGCACACATGAGTCACGACTACAGAACCCCCGAACTAGAGGGGAACTTTATGGAAAGAGCATTCTTTTGCTGAGGAAGTCAGCAGCAACAAGGATTTCACTGGTGACCTTGCTGATCCACACACGTCCCGGAACAAGCTCCAAGAGGCAGCCTGTGTGGCTGACGGGCCCTGCACGTGGCGTGTCCGCGGTTTCGTTCTGGCTGCGTGTCGTTTCAGAGCTGCGGTCGTGCTGTATCTGGTTCATCAAACACATCAGCACCCCACCCTCCAATGATGGCAGAACAACGACAGGAAACAGGACTAACCATCATTGAACATCCTTCGTCATCATAAACCATGGATAAACACCATCACTAGCCTTCATTAGCCATCAATAACTTAGCATGGATTAACCATCATGAACCATGGATTTACCTTCATTAACCTTGGATTGGTACCATTAATCAACCTTCATGCTTATTATGGAGCATTGTTATTATCTCTAACCACGATATTCTCTCAGATTTTTGCTGGATATCGCGTATGAGATTCCGTCAAAATTATTGGTCAATTCATTATGTATTGCATGGATTAACCCTGGAACCACCATCATACACCACCGACGACGTGTGAGTGATGAACAAATCACTAACCATCATTAATAACCATCATTTATAACTATGACCATTGTTGACCATCTATCCCCTACACTTCTTGGATGATCATATAAATCATATCACTGAATAACTGGTGAACGTAACCAAACGTAATTGTGCAATGAAACTACTGGGATGATCATATGGGCCTAGAGATCACCAACTTATCATTACCCCAGCGCTGAAAAAGTTGGCTTATCACCATGGTTAGGTTCGCCACTTACCAAGGGTTAGTATCCATGGTTGCTTGCTCACTTACAACCATAGTTACGTTCACCACTCAGTAACCACGGTCACCAACTTACCGTAGTTATAACGAAAGTAACTGACTGCCCTAAGTTGGTTGAAATTATTTCATAAATGGCTTAACCATGGGTTACGCTCACCACCTACTGACTGAGATGATCATACCATGGTCATAGAAGTAGCTATAACCATTGTGACTTAGTCGAAACCATACTACCAGTTATAACCTTAGTTATAACCGTAGCTATAACCTTAACCTAGTTATAATAACCATAGTTACAACCATAGTAACTTAGTTATGTTATATCCATAAAACTTATGTTACCTTAGTTGTAACCCTAAAACTATAACCTTGACTTTATGAGAATTGACTTGGTTATAACTAAAGTATGCCAACAATGGATAACTTCGTATAAAACAATTATGACTTAGTATGCCATAGTAATTACCATACTTACAAGCATATTCATAAGCATACCCACTGGGTATTTACCATAGTAGCTATAAGCTTAACTTAGTTATAACCATAGTTATAACCATAGCAACTAACCATACCCACTGCGTTGCTTACCCACTTTCCTACCATCTCTGGTTACGAACTTGGACGTATCTCCAGGCTTCAGCTCGTTTGCTGCTGCCACGCTTGGCCACGGAAGAAAGCAAGTTGAAGGCAGCTGCCGCCACGCCCTGCGTCATCGTTGATGGGTGATGGCTGCAGGTTGTGGGACCCCAGGGATGGTGTTAACTTAGTTGTGAGCCATGGTTGCTGATGATTGATTCAGTGATTAGTCGTGGTTCATCATGGTTTATTGTGGGAGTTATCAATGATTAACTTGGGCTATAACTAGGGTAACTACCAGTCAGGCTAGATAAAACTATATTTATGAGGGTTGTAAAGCAACTTGTAGCTATGGGGTACCACTCTGTAGTGATGGTCAATGAAGTTCGTAAGATCGTTCAAAACTGTTGGTGGTGGTGAATTAATGATTCTGTTTAATGATGGTCCATGATGGTCAGGTAATCAAACAGTCAGGTAATGATGGTGAATGATCACTAAACAACGGTTGGATGAAGGGTGGTTATTGATGGTTATTATAAGGTTGTCAATGATGCTGCGCGATTGTTAACTTTCGTGACGGTCCGAGTTGGTTAATGATGATACTTGGTGAATAGATTATTAATGTTGGTGGGTAATGATGGTAGTTGATGATGGTAGTTGATGATGGTAGTTGATGATGGTAGTCGATGATGGTAGTTGATGATGTTGATTATGGTAGTCGATGATGGTAGTTGATGATGGTAGTTGATGATGGTAGTCGATGATGGTAGTTGATGATGGTAGTTGATGATGGTAGTCGATGATGGTAGTCGATGATGGTAGTCGATGATGGTCAGTCAATGATGGTAGTTGATGATGGTAGTTGATGATGGTAGTTGATGGTAGTCGATGATGGTAGTTGATGATGGTAGTTGATGTTATGTTGGTAGTCGATGATGGTAGACGATGATGGTTTTTGATGATGGTAGTTGATGATGGTCGTTGATGATGGTAGTTGATGATGGTAGTTGATGATGGTAGTTGATGATGGTAGTTGATGATGGTTCATAATGGTTCTTTTTTGGATGATCAATGGATATCAATGGTTTGTGATGCTTGATTAATGGTGGGTTACGATTTGATGATGCCTACAGGTGGTGGTTGGTGACGGCCAGTGAGGGGTACTTGTGGGATGATCCTAGGGGATAACAATCAGCATGTCCTCAAAAAGAGTGGCTAATTTGATGGTTCCTAATGATGATGAGTGATGGTAAGTTGTGGCTTAGTGATGATTATTAAGGGATAAGAAACAACGATAGCCAGCAGCAATGCAGCGGCTGTTGACCGTGTACTTCATGGACAGTGATAGTTCTTGGTGATGATTCATGCTTGTTAATCTAAGGTCAGTGACGGATTATTATAGGGGATAGCAACCAGCAATAAGCAACAACAGTGGCAAGGTTTGTCAAAATGGTCAATCCAGGGCTACTGATGGTTACTCCATGTTGATGGTCAGTACCATGGTCATCGTCAAGAGTAGTTGTTTGGTGGTTCATGATGGTTCTTCCACGTTCATTTACATTGACTGGATCTATCAATTGCCAATACCAGCGCCATGACTGGTTGTAGCTACTTGATGGTTCATGAGGGTCAACAATGGCTCGTGATTGTTGTTCTTGTTATTCTGGTTTATACTCTGGTCGATAATGCTCGATAGTGGCTACCAAGGGGTTCATCGGGGCTAAAGAATCATGAACGACTAGTTGTTTTTACTTTGTGAGGACTAACGACGATTGATTGTATGTATTTGATTGATAACGGATGCGGAACCATACTTGGCATTGTCTTTGTTTTGTGGCACCATTCACGACGCTCGGG
>VSDK01005119.1:48141-61335 GCA_009767595.1 Symbiodinium kawagutii | reverse complement strand
AAATGGCGATTGTATGAACACTATGAGGACAACTATTCATTGCTGCTAACGATTCTACTCATCACTACGAGTGCTCTAGTAGCATGGTTTTGCCGGTTGATGGTGGTTCTTAGCTGCGGCGTGGTCGAATGATGGCTAGTTGCAGTTCAGTGTCGGATGAATGATCGAAAGCACCCTTGATTTTAATGATCAACCATCAAGGACCAAGCGGGATAAAGCTACAGGGGCTGATCCTGACCAAGAACGATCAACCTCTGTCACTACTGGGTCAACTTTGCCAAGTTGAAGCAGGGAGATGTTCCAGCGCCCTCCGGGGATTCACCGACGTTGCTCGTAGCAAAGGCCATTAGATGATCTGAGATTATGATCACTTCGGGAGTGACGATAGCAGGAGAACATCGTCCAATGTGCAAGTTGGGACTCTTGAAAATATAGCCGTTGTTCACCACCGGCCATCTAATTATTCTCAATGATTTGACGGGGCATTGAATCGCACATACCGTAGACATCGACAATTTCCACATCTGTAACCAATGCCCACTATTCACTGGTCCAAACTAGTGATTACCCCGGTTCCGTCTCGATGTTATTGATCGTGAATTATGGAAGTAGTTCTCATTGGTTGATCGTGCAGTGCCCCACACAACCACCAAGGCTGAATTGCTAGCTGTCGGGTGGGAGCGATTCGGAGCCAGGGATACCCACCCCTTGAAAGGGGGAGCGATTCGGAGCCACCAAGACTTTACCGGTATAAAGACTTCACGAGTGGTGCAGAGACACTTCTTCAGAACCCCTCTTTTCACCAACCGAACAGCTTTCGCGAGCTTTGATCCAAGACAATCATAGGGAGACAGCGGGTCAATGATGCTTAAGCCATGCTTACTGATGGTTAATCCATGTTTCATCTTTGGTGCATGATGGTCAACAATGATAAATCCATGGTGAATCCAGGCTTAATGATGGTTATTCAATGCTCCATGATGGTTAAGGCATGTCAATGCTGGTGTGTGCTGGTTAATCATGATTCAAGGACGGTTAACTGCTGGTTCAATGATGGCTGCGTAATGGCTCATTATTGTTACCTAGTGTCTAAGCATAGTTTTGAAGTATAAACTAGTGGGTTTGGGTCGATGAGGAGTTGCGCGATTACTTCTCTCCTAGGATAGATTGTTAGAACGATTAGTTTGGGGTAGGCCAGCAGCATTTTTCGCACTGAACTTTGGCGTCTACCTCGGCCATTATCTCCCATAACCAGTGTAAACCACCACTCACCATCAACGAAGCAGAAAGAGCGTTATATGAACCATGAAGCATGAACCACTAGCCACTATGAACCATAAACCAATAGTTCAGTTGAACTACTTACTACCAACACTACAACTACTTACATCCTGAACATTACTAGTACCTACTAGTCGTGCTTTCTCAAAATAGGGGAACCCCCCTAATCATCCAGCTTATTAACCATTTATAGTAGTAAACCAGCCATTTTGGGGTCCCCTATTCTGAGAAACCACCACTAGTCCTAGGTAAGTTGTCACACTGCCTTTCATTACGGGCTTAGTTCAGCTGACACATCGGGCGCGGCGGCGTTGGCACCGCGTCAGGCCATGTGTCGGCAACTCGGTGGGGCGCCCCGTTAAGGGCCGATCCGACGGCGGCAGTTGCGGGCTCGTGGTGACGCATCACCGGGGCTGAGGTGCCTATGCTGGGATAGCACCCATTTCAAGACTTCTGGTGATACCAATACCACCTACTTATAGGGGATATATGGCTATGGGTCAATATTAATCAACCAATAATGGTGGTTATTACCCAGCCAACTATAGGGAAAACAGTGGTTAATGATAGGGGAACCAGGGGTACAGGGTTTTGACCCATAGCCATATACCAATACCTACTTATAGGGGATATGTTAACCAGATAACTAACAATTGATTATAGGGGATATAAATACCACCTGCTTGGCTATGGGTCAATATTAAGCAACCAATTTCATGGTGGTTAATAATCACCAATAGTAGCTGGTTAATGCTTAAAAATAAGGGATAACAACCAACAATAATGGGGGATATACCAGCTATACTTGGCTATGGGTCAATATTAACCAGCCAACTAATGGGGGATAATAACCAACAAGAATAAGGAAACCAATGATCAATCATAGGGGAACCAGGGGTACAGGGTTTTGACCCACAGCCACTTACGGTCAAGGTTGTGGTGATCGTCTTATAATATAAGGACCATGGTTCGACTTGATAGAAGCTGCGATGCCCTTGCAATTTGATGTGGAGCAAGCGGCACTTACAACTCGAGGTGATGTTGATATAAGTGATTTACAAATTACTAATTTAGTTTATGCACCAATGCATCTTACTGGTGGTAGGCTATTGGTGGTTATTGTCATCTATTAACAACAGTACCACTCATTATTAGTGGCAGGTATCTATGCTTATGTATTCATTATCATTATTAGATTATTCATTATCATATTTAAATTACTTATTCATGATTGATTATTATTCATAATTATTCATTAACATTATTTATTTCCGAAAAAGGTTCTTTCTCAATGTCCCACAGCTCTCTGTGCGAACCATTAGCGATGTCCTAGCTATGATGCTAGCCATTGCTCTTTCAGTGTTGCCAGCTGGAATCCCCGAAAATCAGCAGGTAAATGATCATCTGGAATAGCTGGAAAATCCACTGATTTTACAACATGTGTGTTTCTCAAGAAACAAGGGACCTGCAAGTTATCCAATGTTAATGATTTATAGTACTTAGTCAACGAACCATTTTTTTTGGGGAACCTCTATTTTGAGAACTGACCACATGAGGACAGCATCGAAACGAAATGGCTGTTCTTTTCCAACGTGGATAGCTTGATCAGAGGCTAAGATCATGGCATTGTTGTTGCTGAATATTAGGATTATGATGAACCAATGTATGGATAGGGGACCCCATATATGGGATGTTTACTACTTTAAGTATTGAATAAACTGGATGATTTGGGGGCACCCCTATTCTGAGAAACCACCGTATCTTGGCATAGTTATGCAACTAACCAAGTATAGGATGATAGTTAATGGTTATATTTCTGTCCAATTACCTCCAAGCAGAATCATTCTTAACGAATATTCTAAACATGAACAATAACGGGATCAAAAGATGAACTATGGGATTAGTGATGAACAGCAGATGTTAACCACCGCTCCTCACCCTGAATCCTCCTTCCAGTTTTTGTTGCCTGAGCTTCAATCACCGCTTCCATGATCCTGCTTTTTCATTCGAAAATAACCATTCCGAACCAGCACTATCAGCCATCAAGAATCGTATTCAGCCATCATTATCCACCATTTTCACTCATATTCATCAGCAACCACTGAAACCAGTATCGACATTGTAACCGTCAGTATGACTAACAATCATGGAATCATAGTCAGTAATTACTCAGAAGTTCATGATGAACCATGATTGCTAATATACTGATTGCTCATTATAATTGACTATGAATGAAGTCATAACTATAGTCACTTTTTATGACATTCAGTACTCAGAAGCCATTATTGCCCGTGGTTCTTAAACAAGGGAACCTCAAAAAAGGTTGGTCTATCACTATAAACATCTATAAACGGTTTGTAAATTGGACGATTCGGGGATACCAATTTCAATAAACATCCATATACATGAATTACAGATAATTCAACATCATTAGCCAATATTGACTATCAATTGGCAAAGATAAACCATCATTTTGCCATTAATCAAGTTATTATCAACCATCATGTTTAATTACCCCTTGTAATCAGCCACTATCAGTCATTCCCAGCAATCATAAACCAGCATCAAGCGTGGCTATCAACCATCATTCCTCATGATTTCAACTGACCATCAACTGACCATCAGCTGACCATCAATTGACCATTATCAACCTGAATTCAATCATCATTTAACCATTTCTCAACCATCAATCATGAAACAACCATCACTAACCATCATACCATCATAAATCACAATCATTTAATTACCATTAGCAGCCACTATCAACCATTAATCCCCATCCCCAGCCACTGTCAACCATGTTAAGTACCCTCTGGCAAACTAACATGGCTGGCTGGAAAATTCACCATTTTGTGGTTGGAAAACCCTGGGAAAACATCCATTTATGGTGGATTTTCCAGCCAGCCACCTTACTTCACCAGAGGGTAAGCCTCGCGAACCATCACTGGTGGCATCATCCGATCACTCGCGGCTGTCAGGTCTTTACCCCTCGCGCAAGCGGGAGCTAAGCGACACGGGGGAGCGCTTGCCGGTCTGGGAGGTGGGGCAACCGCGCCGTGGCAGGCGGAGTAGCAACAAGCTGCTGGGTTCATTTGGCTATGGGTCAATATTAACCAACCAATGAATGCTTAACTAGCTGGTTAGTGTAGTTGATAATTGCGGATGATTACGAACAAAAGTAGTGGATATACCAAGTATATGGCGAGCTGGGTCAATATTAACCACCAAGAGTGGCTTATAGTAACCAACCAAATCATAGGGAAAACAATGGTTAGTTAATGATGGGGAAAACAATGGTTATATAATGATAGGGAAAACAACGGTCAATGGTTAATGGTTAATGTGTTCTTTTGTGGTGAATCGATCAACCAATGGTTGGCTGCTTGCATGGTTGCTCACTTGGCTATGGATCAAGGCTTTAACCAACCAGGTGAGTGTTCAAACAGCTTGTGATGAAAACCAACAAGCATGATTTTTTGGCTACTTGCAACACTCACTTGGCTATGGGTCAAGGCTTTAGCTAACCAACCAACCAATTGGTAATTGTTAATGATAGGAGATAACAACCAACAATACTGGGGGTTTTCTATATATATGGCTATGGGTCGATATTAATCCACCTTCAAGGGGGACAATCACCAACAATTTACTGGGGAAAACAATAGTTAATGATGATGGTTAATAAATCATTGTTAGTGATGGCTGATGATAGTTTATCCTGGATGAGTATACTTAATTGTTAAGGATGGTGGTCAATGGTAAATGATGCTTACTTAATGGTAACCATTGTTATGGAGACTACAAAAAATACTTAATAGATACTTATGGTACTGACGCTTAATTGTTATAAATGATGGTTGCCTAATCGTAATAACCGTTCTTAAGCATGGATGTTGATATTTGTTTCCCATGAATGATTGATTAACATTGAGGAACCATGTTCTTTGTTTATGGGTAGATATTTATGTTTGAGTGATTGTTTGTTTGATGGGAAATGTTGGATGATCGATGGTTACTCAATGGTTGTGGTTACTTTCGAAGAATGATGCTCAACGATGGTGGTTAATGGTCAATGATGCTTAGTGATGATGGCTACGGATAGCAATCCGAGATGGGTATACTTCCTTGCTAAGGATGGTGGTTGATGAATTATGCTGATGAATAGCAGTAATCATCACTATCAGCCATGATCAATTATCATCACACATTATTAATCGTCATCAAGCATCAAGAATCATCATCGATCATTATCAACATCATGATCAACCAGCATAAAATCATTAGAATATTAATCATGGTCAAACATCATGAATGATGATCAATCATCATTGATCATCGTCAACGATCATTCATTATTATCTCGCATCATTTGCCATCATTACGCCTCAGTGCTATCCATAATCAACCAGAAACCAACCGTGAACTAACCATGAGATCACCACGTTCTAGCACTAACTAACCGCCAAAAACCATTAACAATCAATCCATGATTAACCATGAAGAAATCATACTCAATGAGCCAGAGGAAAACGGTAACTATTCATCATTCACCTTTGGTTCCGCAACAGTTGTTGGTTATTCCCTGGCTGTGGGTCAGTACCCTGTACCTCAGTCCCCTGAATGACCCAACTTCTCTTCATTCGGATTTTGAGATGCTCAATATTGACCCACAACCAGTGAACCAACCAGGTAGTACCCAATCTCATTAATCATTATACGCCATTGCCAACCATATGATTCATCAATCCCTTCCCCACTATCGTTAACCATAGGATTCCTTAAGGATGGTTGGTCATTGTATCGTGTAACCATATCTGTATTAGCCATTAATCAAATCAACTCTTCTATAAACCATGAAATCATATCTACAAGTAATACACAACTAAAACTAAAATCAACCCGTATATATATATATATATATATATATGGTCAGCGCCCCTTCTGAGGCCTACATTTTACATAATTTGAAATATACTTGTCATCACTATATTTCATTATAATAGCTATAAACCTAATAGACGATTACATATACATGGCCAAATACTTTGTTCTTATCTTGCCCGAAGCCGGGGCCAGCTCTCGCTATAGGTGACCGTAGCCAAGCACATGGAGACATCAGCGGAAGACATTGCGGCCACATTGGCCTATGGATGTCGTAGATTGGTCGAGGAGGACGGGAACCGTGCATATGTGGGCGTTTCTCAAAATATGGGCCCCTCCAAATCATCCATTACTAGTTATTTTTCATAGTAAACCAAGCATAACTTTAGGAGTTCCCTGTTTTAAGAACCCCCCCATTTTTACCATTGTTGTTGGTCAACAAACCCTCTTGTTAACCATCATTCATGGAGTTTCAACCACTGTAAACCCCCTCACCTATCCGAGTCACCAATCATCGTTCAGCCCGACGGACGTTCCTTTCGTCACCAGTGGCGACCCCCTCGCGAATTGCGGGCGAAGCAGCGGAGCAAGCCTAGCAGGCGATCCGGATCGACCACCAGCAGTGGCAAGGCATAGTGACAAATGAACGACCCGTTCCCAGCTGGTTGGTGGTCTACAAGGGTTTTAGTATAGAGTTGGAAGATTTGGAAGCTTAGCCAAGTGTAGTTTTCAGAGTTTGGCTGTTTTAGATGGGGATTTTGATGGGCTCGTGGTTTTGTAGGGCTTATAACTCTATTGATAATGGTTAATAACAGGGGAAAATAATCAACAATATGAGCTAAACAACTACTAGTTGGTGATTTGATTTTTTGTCTTCCCTGATCTTCACAAATGGTGCATGGACCTATACTTTTCAAAGGGGATGAAACCGCCAGATGAGTTGGACTAGTTGGTGGTTCTAAACATGTTTCCCCGATGCTTGGGATGGTTGGTTGGTTGACCATCATTCACCATTACTATGTCTTTTCCTTATTACTGACCATCATTAACCCTTGTTAGCCATCATTAACCATCATTAGCCATGATTAGCCATCATTGACCATCATTGAACATAATCAATCACAATTCAAGATCAGCTAATCCTACTTAAATATTGATCATTGGCGATTTTACATCGAAAATTTACTATTTACCAGTATTAAGGTTATAAATGATTCACTGTGAATCATCCACCAAAACATCACAAACGATGTTTGATCATCATGAGCTTTCATTAAACATCAAGCAATAAATTGTCATCCATACATAACCACCTTTTTTAGTCACCATGAACTACCATCAATTCACCGTCATTCACCAGCATAAGTATCGTTACACTCTGACAAACTCACCCGGTTGCGTGGTAAACCCGCCATTTATAGTAGTTTTTACCTTCAACACATGGTGATTTTTAGCGCGACCAGGGGACCGGGACTACCAGAGGGTAACCATCAGCCATCACTAGTCATAGCTGATGAACTAGCGTCAATGCTACGGTGGTGAACTCAGACCAGCCTTTGCCATCGCGATGCTCCAAGATGGTCTGTGATTGATGGTCAATGATGCTTAAAGATGGTTAAAGATGCTTAAAGATGGTCAAAGATGGTTAAAGATGGTTAAAGATGGTTAAAAATGGTTAATGATGATCAATGATAGTTCATGATGATCAATGATACTTGATGATTGATGATGATCGATGATGATCAATGATGATCAATGATGGCGGAACAGACCAGCACACACCGAAGTGGTACCAGCGCCTGAAAGGTTGTCGAAGGTACATTGGTTGAGACCTTCTGGTGGGCGGTTGATGGCTCTACGGGCTTGTCCATAGCCGTGGTGGTACCTTGCAAGTTATGTTTATTTGGCTATGGGGTCGATATTCGTCAACCAACTAATGGGGCGGGGATAATCACCAACATTAATAGCGAAAACAATGGTTATATAATGATGGGGCAACCTGGGGTACAGAGTTTTAATCCGCGGTCATTTGGGTGTTTCTCAAAATAGGGGTACCCCCAAAATCATTTTTCATTCACTATTCAACAAACCAAACATTTTGTGGGGGTTCCCTATGACTGAAACAAACAATCAGCTTTGGGGTACACCATTGATGGACGCCGGATCTAGGGAGCCCCAACAATGGGCATTCTTAGGTTGATCGCTGTGGGTTAGAATTGGTTCTTATTTTGATACTGATGTTGATAAGATTTAAGAACTAGACTAATTTTCAGTACCATTAATATTGTTATTCAAGTATGCTGATGGCTGTGAGTCATGGCTGACCAAATTTTATTTTGTTATTGTCGTTAAGAACTAATTTGCCATGATTATTCAATTATGGTTCTCCCTCCTTATGTTTTTTTTTACCAACACTTACTATTATACATACACCCTCAATATGTGTTGACGGTCATCGGCAACATCTGGAACTTGTTGGGTAGATATACCTGAGAAAAAGCACATGTTTGTTCTGATGCTTTGGCCTGTTTGTTATTTTATCAATTCGGCTCATAACCAACCAGACAGAGATTCGGACAGGGAAGAGAAGGAGACCAAACGATAGGATCATCTCTGAACGCTCAGACTTACCATACCCAGGCATCGTGGTGGATTTATCTTGCCCATATTGACAAAGTTCAGTTCTAGCACAGGCCGGCATCTAACATACCTTCACAAACAGCTAAGATTCGCCAATGACCTGTGGTTATATCTACCATTTTGCCTGGTAGTTACCTACTTGTGTTCACCAACTTAGCTGACTTCGCGGCACCGCCTGATATCTACAAGATAATTAATGGCGAACAGTGAAAGAGGTGGCTGTGGGGCTTCAGGTGGGTTGCCACAAGTTTATTTGACCTGACATCATGTTGGCAGCCCGGAGGTTAATTAATGGCCGATGCGAAAACTTTTGACCGCAAAGTTGGAACAGTCTTTTCTTGAACTATCAAGTGTTGAAACCAGTTGCACCCTTTGAAACCAGTTCGGCTATGTTTTGCTGTTTTTGGTAGTCATTCAACTATCAACACACAAACTCATTTGAAAATTATCAACTATCAACTATCACCCGCTATTGGTAGTCATTCATGCCCTGGTTTATTCTTGCGCACCTTTTCCAGTTCAAGAAGCAGCAACACACCAATGTGGCGTTGGAGCTGTTGAAGAGTGCCATTGCCAATGGGGCCGTCATGGAGCATGGGGACCTGCAGCACGGTTTTCGTGCGACAGGGCTCGCTACGCAGGGCCATGGATTGTCCCTGAAAGTTTCCTCAGCTTCGCAATGGTGGTTCCTGTAAAAGCTTGTGCCCCGAAGTCAATGGATGTGCTGAATATTTCTTATGTTAGGTTCATTGTTTGGGAAGGCAGTTTATAGACAAACACACATACATTGAAGTGTTTGATGCAATCCCAGCAAGATAGGCATATTCCACAGAACTTATGTGGATGTGGTGGGCCTGGGAAAAGGCAGTTGGATGACAGGAAATGTGTGGAATTTCAAGGCGTACACAGATTCGGGGTAATTTCAGATCTTGATTCTTCCACTTTCGGGGGAGAAGGGTTGAAGCGACCTCCCAGGCAACAACAGACAAAATGCGTACTTTGAACTCAGTATATGCCTTGCAGAGCCACTTTGGTCTTGCCCCGTTGCCGTTGTGACACTGCAAGACTAGGGCCACGATGCCGTCCGAGCAAGTCCGGCCTCGCGCCACCACCCAGGGTTTGCTTCGCCGCGCTAGCCATGGCAGCTACCGTAGCGAAGGATGTAGGTTGCTTGTGAGTTGGTTGGATGGCCATCCCGGTGAGTACTCATGGGCAGCAACTACTCTGCATGGGTTCTGCCATTGAAGAATAGGTTTCGTCGCAAGATTTTGCTTGCCAAGCACTTTTCCCAACCAAGTTAGTTATCAAAACTTGTTTGCCAAGATGTTTTGCCAAGCTCCCATTGCTTGCCAAGCAGTTGAAGCCACACAACCCACCCACTGGACCATATCCAAACATTCTAGTGTTAAGCATTCCCGGACTTTATCAAGTTATCACCATGGATATTAACCACTGAAGGAATGGAATGATCATCCAAGTGGTGCATTGCGGCCACTACACACGTCATCACAGTTTGCAAGAATTCTTTTCCACTATACCTGTGGTTGGGGCTGGTTATAACCTCTCAAAACTGTGGTGGCAATTTTTTAGGCGGTAGCCTACCTGCTGGTAGTTTTCTCACCGTCATTGCGTCCATGATCAGCAGCAACCATTTTATTTGTATGCATGGTGGCGTGCGGCTATTGCCAGTTTGATTTTTCTGAGTTGTTGATGATTAAGCCTTACAAGGCGTTTTTGTGGTTGGTGAATAGGTTGGTGAATCTGGTTGGTGACTGTAGCTTGTTATTTTGTGAAATGCTGCAAATTTCCAAGTCAATGACCATGATTGTTATCCGCGATTTGGGTGTCAGCATGCGCCACTATCTTTGTTAGTTTCTACCAGCTTCCATTTTGAACCGATACCGGTACAACTGTCAGTGGTTGATTGGTGGCTCTGTAATGGTTTGATGATGCCAATCCATGGCTGCAATAATCACCAAACATAATTGAGACTTTGTTGCAGTTGTCCTCAAGCATTATGGTTGGCCATGCTAATACAATCATTGTTTAGTTTTTCCACCGGAGCAGAACTATATATCTAATATAATTGGTGGTTTCCCTTGTGAAGTAGCCTAAGCTGGCAAAAAAACAACATCCAAGGGAGTTTTGGCCCAATTCAAGTAATAGTTGACTGACCCAACAGTTGACCCCCAAAAATTACTTTCTTGAGCTGACCTAAGTTAGATGCTTCAGGGTACGGCTCCATAATCAGTATTAAACATAGTGAACCCTGTAAAATCCCATGGTTTCCCTACAGAGGTTTCTGAAATCCTTTAACCCCGTTAAAGCAAGAGTGGTTTCCAGTTTTACCAATGGTTGCAGACTGGTGCCACCCAGTTCGCCAATTAAGGTTTTAACCAAGGTAACTACCAATTATATACGATATACCTATCATTAGCTGGTTTCAAAACCAACTTATAGCTAGTTTTTTCAACATGATCAACCACACTTAACCATGATTAACCACAGTTAACCATCGTTCATCATGAGTTCAATGGCTTACTTGGATGTGCACCCCCGCTTAGCAAGTGGTCACTAGCCATGGTTTCTAGGGGTTAGTTCAGCTACCTTATAGGGCTTATAACTATGGTTACAAGGTGGGCCCCCCTAACGTTTTAAGTTGATTAAGATTCGCCATTTAACAAGCTAGTTATATCTACCATAACTGGTAGTTAGCCTAGTTATAAGTCAAGTTAGCCTAGTTATAAGTCAAGTTAGCTAACCAACGAGGCCCACCTTGAGCCCCAGGTGCCCATCCAAGCACCAACGGATCCAACCTGGGGGGGGTAGCACCTGCCAGGAGCTGGGTGGCGGCCTCACTGCCACGGAGGTGGTGACAGAGCCGCCTTCCCCGCAGGTGGGGCTGTGGGCCGACATGGGATTTGATGGGGAAACCATGGGATTTTAGAGCGAAACCATGGGATTTTCTATGGTTAGGCTATGGTTATGCTAGGTTCATAGTCGTTGGCGGAAATTTTATGGAGGATAGGACAATTAATAACTGGTAAGTAAAAGATATAATGGCCAACAATAATCGTATTAACTAATGGAAGTTTTTCAAGCCACAGGGAACCTGCAAAGTTATGGTTGGTTTATTGCTGCAAATGATTCATTTTGGATGATTTGGATTTGGCCATCGGTCAGTATGAACCATCCAATCAACCAACCAACTGCTGCTTATGTAGCTGGTTAATGGTTGAAAATAGGGTGCAATAACGAACAATAATAGGGGATATGGGTCAATATTAGCCCACGAATGGGGAAGCGAACCTCCCAACAGTTAGACTAGTGCAGGGTCATTTGGAGGATGTGAACATCCAGTGGTATGCCCTACAGCCACTTACTTAAAACCGGGACATGGCCCGGTGAACATCCAATAAATAACCCAAATACTTTTGTCTTTGTTTGGATGTGAGTTGTTACCCGTTTTTTGTACGGTTGGTTTTGATCCATATAGCCCGATTGCAAACTATTGTTCATATCTGTTCATGATATTTTTGAATTCTTGACTGTCGTATCGCCAAAGTCGGTCATATCCGCATCACCCTGCTTATGAATGGCCTAATTGGCATACCGGCAACCGCCCTCACTCAGAGTTTCGAACCAACAGAGCCATCATGCGCCATCATGAATCAGCAGTAAGCATTGTCACGAAGGCTAGAGTCAGCGAGCTGAAGTCGGTGTGGCTTAAGCAAGTATTGGCGGGAACAGGACTCCAAAAGTCACAAATAGTTTACCAGTAGTACCGCACAAGGCGGTGGCGGAAGTTTCCAAGATAGGAGCACTATAGGAGTGTGCAGTTGTGGTTGCGACGATTGATTGTCCGAGGGATCCGAGAACTGAACATCACTTGGGCCTGACTTCCTACCAATGTGAGCATCGATCTGGCCACTTGACTGGCAGCCTATCTGTCTAGCTATCTTTCTATCAGTGGATCAGTTTTCTTTCTGTCTGTCTGACTGTCTATCTATCTATCTATCTATCTGATGATCTATTCGTTTATCTATCTGCCTATGTACTTGTCTTTCTATCTACCTCACTATCTATCTCGTCATCTTTCTGTCTATGTATCTATCTATCTACCTGTCCATCTATCTATTTATCTATCTGCCTATCTATCTATCTGTCTATCTATCTACCGAATTATTTGTC
The DNA here is from genome assembly GCA_009767595.1 of Symbiodinium kawagutii. Taxonomy (NCBI): domain Eukaryota; class Dinophyceae; order Suessiales; family Symbiodiniaceae; genus Symbiodinium; species Symbiodinium kawagutii. Next base: position 48,342 of record VSDK01005119.1, on the reverse strand, counting down.
TGATCATCTATGTGTCCATCTGTCTATCTTTCTGTCTATCTACCTGACTATCTATCTACTTTTCTATCTGACTCTCGTTTCGTCTACCTATCTGTCTATCTATCGACCCATCTAGCCATCTGAATCTGGCTATCCAATTGTCTGTCTATTCCATCTATCTATTCTAGCTATTCTATCTATCTATCTATCTATCTATCTATC
>VSDK01005119.1:0-41011 GCA_009767595.1 Symbiodinium kawagutii | reverse complement strand
TGTGAAGATCTAGATCTGCAGATGTGAGTTGTGAAGATCTAGATCTGCAGATGTGAGTTGTGAAGATCTAGATCTGCAGATGTGAGTTGGGAAGATCTAGATCTGCAGATGTGAGGTTGTGGAGATCTAGATCTGCAGGTGTGAGGTTGAGAAGATCTAGATCTGCAGATGTTGATGATGCTGATGTGATGATGTACAGATGTTGATGATGCTGATGTGATGATGTACAGGTGTTGATGATGCTGATGTGATGATGTACAGGTGTTGATGATGCTGATGTGATGATGTACAGATGTTGATGATGCTGATGTGATGATGTACAGATGTTGATGATGCTGATGTGATGATGTACAGATGTTGATATACAGCTGATTTTTTACGAAGAACCCTTCGCAGACGCTCTCGGGAATAAGCACACGAATGCACTTTTTTCATTGCACGACGATTAGTGCACGAATACAAGCCCCGAAGATTAGTGCACGAATACGCTCTTATTAGTGCACGAAAATTAGTGCACGAATGCAAGCCCCGAAGACAAGCGCACGAAAACGCTCTTATTCGTGCACGAAGATTAGTGCGCGAATGCAACCGTATTAGTGCACGAAGATTAGTGCACGAATACAAGCCCCGAAGATAAGTGCACGAATACACGAAGATTAGTGCACGAAGATTAGTGCACGAATGCAACCGTATTAGTGCACGAAGATTAGTGCACGAAGATTAGTGCACGAAGATTAGTGCACGAATACAACCGTATTAGTGCACGAATACAACTTTGACCGGGAAGACAATGGTTCATGATAGGGGAACCAGGGGTACAGGGTTTTGATTTTGAGCGATGGTTTACAGGGTTGCTTCGAAGCTAGTGGCCAACTTCGTTCTCACAAAGGTGGTTTTTGCACCCAGTCAAGTTGGTGCAAATTGCATGCTTTTCGCTGAACCCCCCTATCTAGCTGAAGCTTTGGGAACGGTAATGGTTGATCTAGAAATTATAGCATGATTTGAACCCTTGGAAGGAGAAACAAACAGTATGATACACTTTGCAGGTCGGAATAAAATCAAGAGTAACCCAAATCCGTAATAATTGGTTCCCCATGAATGGCTCATTCATAAATTGTTATTTAAGCGTTGGTGTTGTTGGTTTACCTTCGTACCCTCCGGTAAGCTAATCTGGCTAGCTGGATTTTACCCATATTTTATAGTGAAACCCTGGGAAACCAGCAACAAATGGTGCATTTTCCATTGCCATGTTAGTTTACCAGAGGATACTTATAATGGGTTCTTTGTTGGCCCAAAGACTAGTGATCAATCGGCGCGCCTTAGGCGTCGAAGTTGTGAATCGTTGTCGTGCTGCAGAGCTGGCGGTTTTGAATGGCAAGGGGTTACAACCAGTTATCTCTCCAAAAATTATGCTCAGTGATCCCATCCCAACAGAAAACTGCCATTTTTGCTAGCATTTGTTTGTTTGTTTGTTTGTTTGTTTGTTTGTTTGTTTGTTTGTTTGTTTGTTTGTGCACAGCCACTGTTGGTACCCTTTGTGTCTTTGTGAATAACCTTAGCCACCTTTTTTAGGTGTTGCTTATGATGGTTGTTCCTGGCAACGCCAGTATTTTTTTGTGGTGCTTGGAGGCTTGCGATTTTGGGGTTGTAATCACTTAGTGCCGCTTAGCAAGTATTGGCGGAAAATGAATCTCCAGCATTCTGAAGCACGCTTGGTCATCATCCTTCCATGAAACTAACCATCACTTCATCCACGATTATCCTTCTGCTCGCATCATCAACCATCTTGCATCATCAATCATCCATCCGTGTTACCATGCAGGAACACCAGTAGCGTCATCATCAGCATCCATTGTCACCGGTTGATCTCACTGGGAGCAGCTCACCAAAACGACCGAGAGGGTCTGCATGGCTCCGTGGTTCCAGGCATAGTCTGGCGGCGGAAGTCTTTCGACAAGATCCCTCCATCTACACCCGATTGAAGGCGAGTGTGCTCCCCAGTTTTCATCTGCTGGTCGCGATTTCTGGTGGGAGCTGCTAAAAATGAAGTGTCGGATCTCTCATGATTTGGCTATGGGTCAATATTAACCAGCCAACTAATGGGGGATAATAACCAACAAGAATAAGGAAACCAATGGTTAATCAAAGGGGAACCAGGGGTACAGGGTTTTGACCCACAGCCATTTAGCTGAAATCGACGGATGATTTAAGGGGTGATAGTGGATGATCACCAACAATGGCAGTTGATTCGCTGGTGAATCATGGTTTAGCAAGACGGCTAAATCGTGGGCGATCATCAATGATGGTTATAGTGGTAAAAGTGGTTGATAAATGTTAGTGATCAACAATGATCAACACTACCAGTAAGATTATGTTGTTGGTCATTGACCATGAAATCCGGGAATAAACAGGCCAACGAAAACACAAAGTCATTGTTGGCTATTTAACCAGTGACAACAGTCATTCACCATTTGTAATCTGTTGTTGGAAACCATTCCAAAACTAGCCAGGACCAACCATTGTCAACCATCATTAGTCATCATTCTAAGCATTGTCAGCGAACATGTATCACTAATTGTCCATTGTTCCTCAACCTTGCTAGCCATTGTGCATCCCTTACTAACCACATTTAGCTTTGCTGACCATTGTTAACAATCCTAAACCATCACACTTGGGACCATGAAGCATCCATTCAACAGCAGGTGAGGAAACATCGGTAGCAACCCCTATGTGCCATCAATCAACTATCAAATCACTCTTAAATAACCATAAATGATAGTTGATGAGAATGATAACTATGATTATATCCATCAATGATTGACCACTTAGCAAAATGACCTTGAATGTGGGTTATTCAGCTGATGATTGTTCGTCAATAAAGGTTATTCACCCCAGCTGGTGATTCATTCAAGCTGAATAACAATGATTCACCTTGCTTCAGCTGGTGATTGTTGGTGATCACCCCCTACATTCAGCGGCCATGTTAACCCACTTAACCATTACTTGAGCCCTATGGCAGCAGCTAAGCCGCTCAGCTGAACGGCAGCCATGGGCCATGGGCCATGGGCCCCTGGCAGGACCTGACAACGCCGCTGGGTGTTCCCTTTGCCACCTGCGTCAAGACGTGCTTCGAGAACTGGGGCTATCGGATGATCACCAGCGTCCCTGGGAGAACAGCGTCCCTGGAGAAGATTTGGCGAGCTGGGACAAGTAGCTACACAACAAAAATTGATGGTTACTGGTTAATGATAGGGGATGATAAGCATTAATGGGTATAAGGAATAACCATTTGCATAGATATATAGTTATCCTATAAATGACAACTATATAAGTATACAAAAATAATGGGGACGATAACCAACAACTATAGGGGATATATACCAACTATATAGCTATGTGGGTCAATATTAACCAAACCAACTAATAGGGGAAAATCACCAACAATAATAAGGAAAACTAAGGTTAATGATGGGGGAAGCAGGGGTACACGGTTTTGACCCATAGCTGTTTGTGGATCAGATTGCGCATTATGGGCTGAGTGCCTTTTTCGGTCCCCGATCGGATAATATGATTGGAGTTGCTCACCATCATTGCTTATCTAGCATGTATATATATATATATGTTTTTTGTTTTTCGATTACATCATATACATGTGTATGATTGTATATGATTCTATCTATATTTATATATATAGATCTATATACATGCCAAATCTTGAATGTACATAGTGATGTATGCTTAAATGGCGGAATATGGTGGAGATTCACGAAATGATGTTTAGATGTATGAAAACATTTAGACACTTGTTGGCGGAAAAAACCTCTTGTGGCTTTGCATCCCCCAAGGTTCCATCCCCAATCCACGGGTGGGTGCATCTAAGGGGCTAGGAAATATCATCCATCAAAGGCTTAAGCCGAAGCGTTTGTTCCTTGACCACTGAGGGGTATAGCATCCCTGGCTCCCTGGCGCAGCTGTCGCTTGCTCCAACACTAAACGCCATAGTTTTTGGTGCCATCGCCCCAGTGGGATTGACCCATATTGAACTTTAGATGATCGTCCGGGCGAATTTTGGCCCTGATCACTTGTGAACAATCCTGGGTGTTAAAAAAGAACATATTGATTCGACCCTGGTTCATTGGTAGTTGATCAGGGCGGATAGTGGCTGATAGTGGTTGATCACCACTTGAACTATGTGTCAGATCTTAAGTGGTGAAATCTTACCCCCCTTCGCCGATCACCATCTCCTGCCTGGTCGTACCCATAGCCAACTGAAAATATCGAGTAAGGGATGTGAGCTGTGATGACAATCACTTCATTCCAGGCACCGCTTTGGTACTCGTGATGGAATAAACTTGTTGTTTTTGGATTCATGGTGCTAGTGACTTCCCCCAATGAAGCATTGCTAACCATAGCTAGTCTTCATTGACCATCAATCAACCATCATTCAACCATAAATCATACATCAACTAAAAGCATCAACTTTTGATTTTAACAAATCGCCAAAACCATGATTTTAGTTCCAATCAACCATAGTTCTTGATGGTAAAATGCTTGTTATGAATTAAACATAATGATTTCTCCAAGGTACAATGGTTTTATCAACCATAGATCAACTAGAACCATCGTCAAACCCATCATTTAATCGCCGATCGACCATAGCATTTGCTATCACTCTAGCTCCCAATCAACCATCAATCAACCACCAGTTAACTACCAATCAACCATGATTGAATCATCAATCAACTACCATTTTAAGCATGATTTAACGACTGTTCAACCATCATTCAACCATCATTTGACCATCATTTGACCATCATTTGACCATCATTTGACCATCATTTAACCATCATTTGACCATCATTTAACCATCATTTAAGCATCATTTGACCATCATTTAACCATCATTTAAGCATCATATAACTATCATTCAACCATCATTTAACCATCCTTCAACCACCCATCAACCCATCATTTCAGCCATGATTTTTGCATCATTTCACCTCATCCCTTGGCAGCACCTGTGGCCATGCAAGGTTGGTGCTGTGGCAGGGGACGCTGCATGCTACGAGACCTTCGCCGAACTCTTCGATGGCATCGTCAGGTGGAGGGGCTGCGTGAGCTGGGGGAAATGGTGGATGGTAGAGAGAAACTTGGTTATTTATGATTTATTATTGGTTATTTGATGATGATTATTATTGTTTATTATCACTTATTCTAATTTATTACTTACTATTATTTGTAAATCTAACCATTTATAACCAGTTGATGGTTGGATTTATAACCTTTCCATATCCAGATTTGACGGTTTGATAATGGTTATACAATGGTTTTATAATGGTTTAATAGTTGTATACTGGTTTTGTAATGGTTTTATGATGGTTATACAAAGGTTGTATATTTTTTGGCTATAGAATGGTTACATCATCATTATGTAATGGCCCCCTCATTTACAGGTATCATGTTATGCTCGCCTTGCATATGTGCCCGCAGTTAGCTTGGTGAGCCTCTCCGATGACAACATGGGAAAGAGCTGGAAGGAAAAGGGGGGTTGGCACATTCCTTCGAATACATTGGTTAGTTGGAACAAACGCACATTGCAAACGAGATATCCCATACTGTATTACACATGTATATATATATATAACTATGTATGATTTTTAATGGATTAAAGTCCCCATGTTTGCACATCGATTTGTTCAGGGCTTGGTCTTTGCTGATGAGACTTCCTTCTAGTCATTTAGGCCCGCTGGTCAAACACTCCAAGATCTGATGACATGGGGATGAACGCTTCCATTAAATATGTTTATATTAGCGAGGGCGTTTCGGGCCTGTGAGTGGGGGCCTCTGTATATACAGTATGTAATACAGTATGGTGCAATTCCTTTGCAATGTGTGTTCGTTCCAGCTAACCAATGTATTAGACTTCATTCTAGTCATTCAATGGGTCCTGACCGTAGTTTTTTCACTGGAACTGGGAGACCGTTTCTCGAGCGTTTTTACTTCGAGATGGGGCGAACCATTGATTGACTTGTCTGTTTTCTACTGGATAGGTCAATCGGCATCCTGACCATTGATTCTCACACACGCATGCATGCACATACATATATGTATGCTAAACGTGCGCAGCGATTTTATCAACGAGGTAGACGAGGTGAGAATCAAAGAAATTTGCACAGATACATGTTCTGCAGACTTTGTTCCGGTGCCTTTGTAGGTGTGCATTTGCATACACATGAGTATAGCGACATATCATTTCAAGTGTGTACAATAATGTAATGATTTATGTAGTGGTTTCTCAAAATAGGGGTACCCCCAAATCATCCATTGTTAACCATTTACAATAGTAAACCAACCATTTTTGGGTCCCCTATTTTGAGAAACTACCATGTATGTCTATGTTTGTAGATCTAGACGTCCATATAGAGAGATCAATTTCTTGTGATCCAACTGTGCCTCCGCTCTTGTGTCAGTCACAACTGTGCGGCGGGCAGGTTGAGACATCCTGGTAGCGAACAGGGACACAGGACGTCTCGGCACTGGACTTGTGGAGCAATCTTCAACTGGGAACGAATAGATAGTACTGATAGCAATAAACTCTCAAGTAGTGACTACAACAGTATCTAATAGTGATATCACCAGTGATACTACATCCAATACGATAGTGATATACTATAATGCTGATACGCTAATGGTGATATACTATTATAATGGTAGTCAATGGTGAGAGACTACAGGAACTAATGGTCATGAAACCTATTTTTGGAGCTAGAATGGTTGCTATTACTAGTGGTCACTATGGTGACTTAATGATATGCATGGTCAGTAATGGCAATAATAATGATGATGCACTTAGTAGTTAATGTTTTTTCATTTATAGCTATTGACAATGGTTATCAATGGTCAGTAGCGCTGAATACTATACATACTGCAGCACTAACCCCGTACTTTTGGGGTTAGTAACGGTGAATAAATGTGTCAATAGTGATGAACTATTTTGGTTTTGGTCAAGAATACTTGGAGTAAATAGCGGTGAGCAACTCAACCAAAAGTGGATTGTCAGTGTTTTTTTTGCTGGCTTTAATATAGTTCGTGGTTATGGTGTTTTTATATTTAGTGCTGTATTTTTGTGTTTTATACTACATCCAATTTTCTCTAATTTTTCCTTAGGTTTGGCTGCTTCACAGCCAGTTTCCTATCAACCAGTTCCCCATCCTGTCTGATGAGTAGCAGGTAGATTTTCCTAGCAACGACTGCAGGGAGGTGAGCCTCTGAGGTGATTTGTATTAGCTCGTTGCTAGGAAATCTGTCGGACGGTTGGGGATTCAAATGCAGCCTTTTCCGCTCCGAAAGATGTACAGTAAGGGGATTCACAACTGGTATGTTTCAGTGTTTTTTCGGGGTCGAAGCCTTACCTATTGACAAGCGTCAACCTGGGAGGGACATCTTGATTCACAATTGTGACCTATCCCTAGATTCATAGGTATTGATCCAAAAGCTGCACCGATTTGCCTGGTGGTTGGTGGGCGATGATCGACTGTGGACGATGGTACAGACCTGCCACGGGATGGAGAAGCTGGCGAAGCAGCAGTTGCACAACCAGTACATGAAGAGCTGTCATTTTCTCTTGCGGTTGAAATCTGCATCAACCAGCAGCACTAGTGGAATGGACATGAAACCACGCTGTCACCGCCGAAGACACAAATTCGCACTTTTGGAACCTTTGGTTCAGTAATGTTCGACGGCCATTTCTGTTTTTGCGGTATGAATTTTTTGGAGCGGACGATGAGGCGATAGCATTGCTGTCCGACGAAACGTCGAGGAAGATGAAGTTGAGTTGTTTCGCGAGTGAAGCCGCGATTTGGTGCGGCAACGCTTCCAGATACGAACGACCGGATTTTGTTGTACAGGCTGGAGTAGAACGCTGATGAATAGAACTGCGACCATTAATTTCGGGTGAGCAGCCCCGTGGTTGTACTGACTAATAGTGGCACCTTGCGTTTGTGGTCAGCATACTCCGATCTTCTTACTTGAATATAGACAGACATTTGTTTATGGGTCTGGGTCAAAACCCTAGTGCCCTCGTGAACATCCAAAAAATGACCAGAATAGTCTGACTGTTGCAACATTCATGCATCGATTTGGGAATGTTTGGTAATGACCAGCAGCCATATATGCATGTATATCAAATTTTGCATATTAAACATTGTGGTTACACACCTGTTTGCATTGCACCCTGTTTGCGCATCGGTGCGCTGCAAACCAACAAACCCACATATGCCATGTGGGACTGTATCCGATGACGGTACGGAACGGTTTCCAGCGATGTTTGGGCGCTTTTTTCGGCTGTCCTTTCCATCATTAATCGATCATCAACTGCCAACCGTTTCTAGTTAGCAATCAATGATTACCTCACCCTGAAGTGGCCACTAAGAAACGATTAATCACTAAGCGCCCTTCAAGCAACCATCATTTAGCAACTGCTAGCCAAACACTTATCAATAATTTCATTGATGGCTGGTTAAGCACTTACTACCACCCATTCGTCAATCATTGCCGAACATCAAACATTGTCCAGTCATTCGTTGACAATGTACATTAACTATTAAGACCCCAATAATCATGAATCAACCATTAGTTATATAACCAACCGACAAACACCCCACCACAAACTAGCGACCAGTCATGATGTAACCCACTGCCATCCAATCACCAAACACAAGACCAAGCATCAACCATCGCTCAGAGTCAACTGATCATTTGTCGACCATCAAACACAGGTGTGTGTTCTGATACTCGTACCAGACTACGAACTGTCCATCAACTGCCCATGGTTAAACCATTCTCAACAAGTCAGAATCACTCCTTGGATTGGATTGATTCAGCAATCATTTGCCACAATCATCATCATCATCATCATCATCATCATCATCATCATCATCATCATCAACAATCATTTTCTAGTCCTGACTATCCTACAACAATCATTGCCGTTTGGTAAACCACCTGCAAGCTAAGATCACCATTTGTTTGAAGGCAAAATCACTATCAACGGTGATTTTCCACTTCCAAAGTTAGTTGTCCAGAGTGTAAGCATGGCTAAACTGGACCCGGTTGCCTAGAATATCAGCCATTACGGATGGTTTGCCTATGAAAAAGCAGGTGCTTTTCAACTTCCATCATCCACCATTTTAATCATCTCTCAACCATCACTTAACCATCATTTAGCCCTGATTTAGCCATCACTTAACCATCATCTAACTCATCATCCACCATGACCCACCATGACCCACCATGACCCACCACGGCCCCCCAGGAGCGACACGGATCTCTCGAAGGTCATGGAGATTCCGTCGGAGGTTGCAGGACGGAGCGGCTGATGGTGGATGATGATGGGTAGCTGGCTGGTGGTGTTGACGAACCAATGGGTTTACATGGCTATGGGTCCATATTAACCAACCAACCAATGGTCAATAGTAGCTGGTTAATGATTAATACTAGGGGATGATAAGCAACAATGATAGGGGATATACCAGTTATATATAGGTATTTCTCAAAATATGGAGCCCCGAAATGGTCAGTTTGTTATTATAAATGGTTAATCAACTGGATGATTTGGGGGGTCACCTATTTTGAGAAACCACCATATATGGTTAATACAACTATAGTTATCTAATGGTCATCTACCTTTATATAATGTATTAATAAACCCATATATCATCCCTATATTCTAATAGTCATCTACCTATATTCTAATAGTTGTATATGGGTAAATGACTATTAGAATATAGGGATAATAACTATCAACAATGGTTGATGATAAAAGGGAAGACAATGGTTAATGATAGGGGAACCAGGGGTGCAGGGTTTTGACCCATAGCCCGATAGTTGATGATTGTCTGGCTGGAGGTTTCAATCATTTTTGATTTTCCCTAATAGATATTCACAAGGGCTCAGATAGCCGAACAGCCGGCAAACTGACAGCCCCAGTGCAGCTTGCGCAGAAGGGTCGCCATGGACCTTTGCTGCCAACTGCACGTCAGCAAATAGCCCAACTCCGCGTGCCATTTGCTGGATCGGCGTTTCCAACACCAGATCTTGTTTGTGCAGACAGCGATGCCTCCATGTACGACTTGTAGTGGCCGCAGATTTTGGCAAGGACAGGTCTTGGAGTCACAACTGTTTGAGCGTGGTGGTTGGCTTGGGAGTTCCCAGGGTTTTCACTTTGAACAAGCAGAAGTTGGTCTATGGCTTGGTGAAAATGGATCGATGAGCAGCAGGAAGCACATGCAGCTCACCAATTTCATCCGGATCCTCAGTGCCCAGTCAGAGAAGATGCTTGCTGCTGCTGCAATTGCTCGACTTGGCAGCCCAACTTCTCAAGGTCAGCCAGCACATGGGACAGCAGAATTTGTTTGCTCAGGACCCGCCCGTCAACAAAAGGACAGCTCTCAAGAAGTCTGGACTTAGCAATCGGGGCGTTGATCCGCCAGGATGGCATGGCAGACCTTGCCCGGTTTTTTGTTTGTTTCCGAGGCCGGTCTTTGCCACATGCCTTGGGGGTCTCGGGATGGCAGTGGTTCGTCGGGACTCAGGCTCGCTCAAGCTCAACCCGGCGTTCTTTGCACGAGGGAGTTTGCATGCGAAGCGTGCAAGTGTTGGCTAGGGATCGCCTCTGGCTTTTTGGAGGAACACCTTGGCCACGCTGCCATGACTTGGTCTGGTCTGGGGTATGATGGCAAAAAGCGTTTGTCCCAGACACTGACTTTAGATTATTTCATTGTTTGTTTTTGCTGCGCAATCCTTGTGCTGGCAGCCCTGCTATTGGCCTGCTTCACGCCATTTTGCAGGATGAAGTTTTTGGCCATTGTTTTTTTTTCCCTAGCGGAAAGCCAATGGGCACAGCGCTCTGGCATGCCGTTAGTCAGTTGGCATGCGTGTGAATTCAAGTGCTGGCGGGCGCCGCCCTCTGACAGCCTAAGAAGAAGAAGAAGAAGAAGAAGAAGAAGAAGAAGAAGAAGAATAGATATTCACAAATGGTTGGTTGACGGATATTTTTCATAGGGGTTGAAACCACCAACCAGGTACAGAGTGGTACCCCACCTGGTTGGACCCGTTGGTTAAGATTCGCCACCGTTCAGATACTCATATCTTCTACAAGTGGTAGTTACCCAAACGTGAACTAATCAAAGTTAGCGATCCCTGGAGGGTACCACTCTGAAAGGCTTCATGGTTGCTGATTGGATTGTTATTTTGATAGTTTGGAAATGCTTAGGGGTGGTTAGTTTGGCTTGTGGTTGGTTCAAGGCCGAAACTTTAGGATTCATTCATGGCTGGTGTATGGTTCGTGGTTGGTTCAACTCTTTTTGTTCAGAAGCCTTTCAACTTTAATAAGCTAGCGATTGCAAATCACAAATGGCAGTTTCTCACCCATTGGGGACCCCACAAAAAAGATGCTTTGGGAGATGAGGGATTTTGAGAAACACCCAAAGGAGAAATAAAGATCAACTGTACATAACTGTACTCTGTACTGCAATACTATGCAATGCTGGTTGAACCACCCCTCTGAAAAATATGCTGGTCAATCAACCAACCACCCCAATTCTTGGGGAAAACACAAAATGTTTCTTAAAACAGCAGCTAGTATATACTGCGAAGAAGCTTTTGACCACACTTGACGATACTTGTGAGTCCTAGAGGCACGATGTGCTGAGCAGTGCCATGTTCGAATCAGCAGCTTTAATCGTAGTTGACGATTGATAGTTCTCAATAATATGCTTGATCGATTGCTTCTGAGTCTAGTCTGGCTTTACTTGGGCGTGGAATTTCTTATCATGGTAAACAATGATGGTCAATATTGCTTCAAGCTACCCTGCAATATTCCACCTCCAATTTGAATGGTGCATTGGCCTAGAAGGAGGATGTGGTCTGAGAGACATTCTCCGTGTTGCCCCCCCCGCGTCCAGTTCTTGGGTTGAGCTGGTTGATGCCGGGCGCATACGGGGTGATGATCCAGATGCGGATGGGTCAAAGTAACCGACCCCCAAAAAGTTGGGTGAACATCCCAAGAAACTATGGGATTTGCAAGGATAGGTTAACAAAAATCACCAAAAGTTCACAACAAATGCCAAGAGTTCACAAAAAATGGTTAGGTCCAACAACAAATGGTTAGGTTCATTTTTCACATCCCAACAAAAATTAGTGCAAGCATTTGCAAGGTCATTTATGTGAAAAGCCAGGGTATTGACCCACAGCCATGTGAGTCCATGTGCAACCAACCATTCTGAACCAATGATTGTTTTCGCAGTTCACCGTCCATTCCTGGGAACGCGCCGCAATTAGATATACCAATGGCCAGCCATCCACCACTATTAGCCAACCAAGAGTAAGAGGTGAATGAAATCGAACATGATTCATCAGCCATCACCAACCAATCAACCAACCACCATGAACGGCATTGCATGTACTCATCATTAGCCATCATATTAACTACTCTTCTAGGTTGTCGACCCTTCGAACCCACCATCATGATATGTAAAAGTATGGAATATTTTTTCGGTTCCCCATTTCTGCTTCTGCGTTTCAATGAATTGTATACTTGCAATATCATACAAATACTATTGGCTGATCTCTGAAGCTGGTTGCTAGCAGCTTGGTCCTGAACATTTTTTTTCCTAATGGCGATTAAATTGTTTCCCCATTTCTAGATTTCGGATGAAGAGTTGGTATTGCATTGGCATGAGCCACTATGATCTGAGTAAACGAAGCCCAATACTGGAGAGAAAAGGTTGTCAAAGGCGAGCGTGAAGCGTGCTTTTTCCTACATGTGAACCATCCCTTGAGATGATTTCGGATTCGCTCGCGCGACCTGTGCAAGCTGATTTAGTTTTGCTTCACGATTGTTCAGCCGGAAGCTGTCAGGACAGCTGCGTTGGCTTTGTCAAAAGCTTTAGATGTCATTGCTGTGGGAACAGTTGCCTGCAGAAGCCTCGGATGCGAAAGTCTTGCTTGGAAGGCTCAGATATCAAAAAAGCAACGTCGAACGGAGAAGAACATTTATGATGACAAATCATGACCAAGCAGGAACAACCTCAAGACTCACATTCCAAGATATCTGGATTGCTCAGGCAGTGCTGGCACCAGCAAATCTGCCACAGACCGAACCCTGGCAGCGTGTCAGAAGGCACTGAACCCTGATCAGTTGCCTGCCTACGGTAGTGAGATTGGAGCAATGCCTGGTATAGCGCAATTTGGATCGGCATTGGGCACGATTGACTTGGCGCCGCCTTTGTCCAGAACCCTTTCTTTGTCCAGAAACCCCTAGACGTCGTGAAACCAAACGTCATGAACCATCAAGAGTCATCAGTAGCCATTGTCAATGAAGCATCATTGGCCGTCATCAACCATCACTTTCCCTGGGCTTGTCGGTCGTTGAACCCCTTGAACTAACCACGGTGAACCGTAGCAACCGTCATTTCTAGCCATCAACCATTAATGGCCATGGGGCCATAATCAACAATCATTCCCCTATTGCCCATCAGATTCACTCATGCGCAAGGAGCGCGGGGAGTAGTGACCTCACAACCATAGCTAACCAGCTTTCACCAATCATCAAAGACCAAAATTAGCATCAACCATTAACTACTATTGTTATCAAACATAATTATCATTGTCAACAAAATCAAAAATCATTATTATCATTTATTATCATTCTTCAACCATTGATCCAGCAACCACCCGTCACCACTATCCTCCACTTGGATGTGCACCTCCACTTAGCAACGGGTTCTTAACCATGGTTGTAGGGTTACTTCACCCACTATGGTTCAACCCCAGCCGTACCCCCCGACTGCACACCCAAGTAACCCCTCAACCACCACCAATAGCCGAAGAAACAACCATCATTTTCACAATTCACAACTTAGAACTCATATTTTCGGTTCTTGTTGAGGTAAAACCCCAAAATTTTGGGGTGAAATTATGGGTTCACAATAGCCACAGGGCTGAAGACATGTTTTTTTTGGTTTTTTTGGAGGCAACCACCTCAGCACCACCGTGGCCAGGAGATCGCGTCGCCTTCGCCAAGTGCCGCGTGAGTCGCAACGTGGCGGGGTTTCGCATGCTGCCGGCGTGCGGTCGCCAGGAAAGGCGCCAGGTAGAGAACGAAGTCGTGGGGGAACCCAAGGGCAGCACCGGTGGGGCCCCCCAGCGGCTGGGAGGAACCGCGCCACGTGGCGTGGGAGACCCAGGTGACGTTCACCCCGTGGGTTGGGCTTTGATCCAACCCACCAGGGTGGGTCGAACCATGGTGATTTCATGTGATTTCCCTAGGTTTTTTTAGGTCGTAAGTTTTGATGATGAGCCGTGATAGAGCGGCCACAGCAGGAAATTTTGAGCCATGAATAGCCATGATGAAATCATTGATTGATGAAACATATGTCAACCATCAATATCTGTGAGACAAACCTAAATAATTCATGATTATCAGCTATGAGTACTTCCATTAACCGTTGATTCGGGTAACCATCAATCGAATCAACATCAACCTTGATAGGCATGACTTTCATCAAGGGCAAACTAACCTGGAAGCTAAAAATCTCATTTTTTTCTTGTAAAACCCATTAAGACCTCCGGATTTTCAATGCAACCAGGTGAGTTTGCCGGAGTGTAGCCATCCCTGCTTACTTGGCTGTAGGTCAAAACCCTGTACCCCGGGTTCCCCATCATTAACCATTGTTTTCCCTATTAGTACTGGCTTTTATCCCCCATTAGTTGGTTGGTTAATATTGACCCATAGCCACTTGATTCATTGGTTGGAGGCACCTGCCCGGGCTTAGGAAAATTGCGCCGCTGCTTCCGAGGTTGGGCTGTTGACGTCTTTGGGAGGGGACCTTCAGGCAGGGATGGGGAGCCAGGGGTACCCGTTCGTGTCAGCCTTTTCAAGGGTCGTATCAAAGAGGGAGGCCAGGAGCTACCATGGAATGTAGTTTTTTTTGATTAACATGTATTTGCCATTTATGATGGGGCTTATTACAATCATGAATACAACATGGACTTTATGACGATATTTTTTGATCATGGTGCACATTTTTGGTGAATGACAAGGTGGTGGCTTGGATATCAAAGGGTTCATGATGAAATAGTAAAATGATAATATGCATTATGGGATGTTCATGATCATGTTTTGGGATGGTGGTTCATATTTTATTAATGGTTCATGATGGCAGTTATGGCATAGCTATGTACATTGGGTTTATGATGGTGTTTTGTGATGATGGTTGGAGCATGGGAGGATGTAACGATATGTGTTGATTGATGATGAATAACATGTAGATGGTGATGATGCTTACTGGAAACAATTGGTTATGGTGACGAGAAGTGTCAATAGTGATGTGCCCACAAACTACTATCAAACAATGGTTGTACAATGATCATCAACCAACTTGGTTTCCGATCAACCATCATGATTCCTGAAATCTCAGTAGCTATCCGTGGTTTGCGCCATAGAAACTGAGCATGTTTTAGCTCTATAGATCTCCGAAGACCGACAGACAGAAACTAACCCGGCTGATCGCGGGGGATCAGGATGTGTCTTTTGGGGCTTGCTGATGGTACGGGGTCGCCACTCTCAATGAAGTTGAATGCTCCGAGAAGCATGCTTAGGGCAAGCCAACCATCATCAAACATGCTAGTGAATGTGTAAACCATGATCAAAGATTCGTTGATTGTCCCAATGTTTCCGTCTTGCCAGTTGGTGGACCCTTGAACTCAGAATGAAGGTGTCCAGAGATATGGGTGCTTCTTCAAAACAGCGAACCCCAAAAACATCCAACATCAATCATTTGTTTGGGGTTCTCTATTTTGAGAAACCACCATTGGTTTCTACAATCATTGTTGGTCATTATCTCGTATTGCTTACCATTATGGCTGGAATATAACCCCATTAACCCCTTGTCAAAACCACCATCTTATATTGGCCACCAAGTTGAGTAACCAGTATTGTTGTTGGTTATCTTCTATTCTTAGCCACCATTAGCTATTATCAATCCTGATATTAAGATAATCAGATTATGTTATAGTTATAAAAAGCCATTTATGAGATCCATGATATTTTTATTGATATTCTTATTAATCCTTATTAATCATGACATTAACCATCATATTAACATGATTTTTTTCTTATTCTCAGCAAGGGGCTGTCCGCTTTCCCAACTCCCCGGCGACACACTGTTGCCGTCGCGGGTGATGGCATGGCTCGATGCTTTATTTTGGGAGGCTGAAAGCTCTGACTATGGTTACGAGTGGTTTTGATAATGGTTACAGTAGTTAATAATGGTCAATAATGGACTGACCTACAACAATAATGGTTAGTAATGATTAATAGTGGTTGACAATGGTTTGTTAGCATAGTCAGACTACATATACTTGATTAATGATAAGGAGTCGTTTTGATAATAGTTTAGTAGTTAATAATTTACGGAGTATAGACCTAGATGTTTGAAAGCTAGGTTAATAATGGCTTCTAGTGACTGTAATCATGTTAATGACGACAAACTATACTGGGCATAAGATCTTTTGTATGGGCATTAAAAATAATGTCTTGGTTGATTACCTTGTGCGCCTACCTCGCGCTTCTTGAAATACAGCAGAATCCCCCATGTATCATCATGTTATGAACCAAAGATGAAGGCCCAAGCAAACCGTAGTGGCTATGGGTGAATATTAACCAACCAATAATGGTGGATAATCACCAACAATGAAGAGGAAAACAATGGTTAATGATAGGGAACCAGGGGTAGAGGCTTTTGACCCACAGCCAGTGAGCCCCCCAAGCTCACCAAGCTCGGTGAATCTCAGTTCGGAAAATCCGCTGCTCGCTGTCCCGGTGCTGCCAGGGGGACTACCTTCCTATGGCTGGCTCTGAGAGTTACGTGTCCAAGCCTGGTGGCATGAGCCCGGGACCTAGCACGGGCTCAGTTGCCTTGGCAACTTCGAGGCAGGGCCACGCGAAGTGATAAATCGTAGGTCATGGCAAGATGAACCCTATGAATATTGGAGTTTATGAGTGGTTATGGTTGATGAAAAATGGTGAATTAATAATGGTTGAGAATAGCAACATCGTAGTTCATATCTTTGTTTGTTCACAGAACGGTTGGTTGATTGTTTGGGTGTTGGTTGGGAGCGATTGGGAGTCAGGGTACCCATATTTTCTTTAAAAGGGGTGGCTCAGGAGCTCAAGGTGCGGCAAGGAATTGGCATGTGGGGTCGCCCATGGAAGCTGGGGCCTTCCCTATGGCGCAGGCCAGGGGGCTAAGCGTTTAGGTCAAGACATGCGGAAGAGGCAGATTTTGGATATGGGTCAATATTAACCAACCAATAATGCTGGATAATAACCAAGTAAATCATAAGGAAAACAATGGTCAATGATGGGGGACCAGAAGTACAGGGTTTTGACCCACAGCCTTTTTGGATTGTGAGCATTTGTGGCATGGCTCTTCATGCAGAGGTTTAAGTTGAGTTGCACAGCATTGCCTTGTGCGCGTTTGAACGTGGCGCCTTGCCGGCAGCGAGGCTTTACAGGAAATATTGCCTGCGTTTGCACCGTCCACTGCCGCAAATCAGATAGACATATGGCTATGGGTCAATATTAGCCAACCAATAATAGGGGATAATACCCAACAACCTATAGGGAAAACAATGGCGGTTAATGATAGGGGAACCAGGGGTACACGTACAGGGTTTTGACCCACTGCCATATAACATTGCTAGAATGACATGTTTGCAAGCTACAGCACCTTTGAGCACGTGTATTGACCTAGACACTGACTGGACACCATGATCTGAATTCTAATGATCAACCCTACACAGACAGGTGCACACACACACACCTAGTACATACACATAGGCATAGATGTTTACAGCCGCCAACCTATTTTTGTGGCTCAGCGTTGTACTCATATTATGATAACTTCTTGGTCACAGTGGGTGCTACTTGTTGGGCTGATTGGGTTCGTTGTGGTGATGGTTGTTTTTACTTCGCAATAGTTGGTGCATGTGATGGTGTCACGTTTTTTGGTGGGTTATTTTTGTTTACGGTTGGTTGTGCCAAGCCACTGCATTCATGATCGTTGTATGAGCCTTCATGAGTAGTATTGGTTGGTTGCTACTGAGTTGTAGTCAGTTGATTATGTGGCTACAAGCCATGATCAGCAAAATCAACCAGAGTAACAATGGTACTACTATAACAATCACAATCTTTTGTTATCATCATATTATGATTCTAGCTACGATGTAGTGTTATGTCTCATAATTACAGTATACAACTAGTACAAAATGTAAATAGGATTGGGTACCCACCGGTTCTCATAGTAACCAAGTCATGATCACTACTTGGGTTATAGAACCACTACTCATGGTGGTCATAAAACGCTTGGGAACCCCAGGGGCACGCCCCGCACTGTCACCAGCACGCAAATCCCTTGGCGCCGAGGCGATGCTGAAGAGAGCCAGCTGCACGAAGCCAATTTGCTCTTCGAAGAACCCGATGCGCCGGTGCCCCGTGGATCCAGATTCGCGCGCGCGCGATGCGAAGCACAAGAGGGTTAGGTGGTGAGGTGCACGGTCAGATGTTGGTTGATCCCTGGTGAATTGACGCTTGAGTGTTGGTTATGGCTACTTGATGATGGGTGATGGATGGTTTAGATGATGGTTGATGGTTTAGATGATGCTTGATTGTGGGTGAATACTGGTGGCTGATGACCACTGCTGGCTACCCAATGCTGACACCATTGATGGTCGAGGTTGGGAGGGTCATTAGTGGGCGGCTCCAGCTGTGAAGGATGCTTATGTTGGGGTGTGGTAGCTCTAAGCTGGTGAGTTGTACCGCAATCAAACATGAAACCACGATATCCACATGTTCACATCAGCTGGGCTCTCCCACAAAAGAAAACCATAAGTGCACATGTAATATCTTATGTGCCCCTATGTAACCGAAACTCAGTGTATAAAAACATGTCGTGAACACAGGGACTTGTGCAAAGGCCAAAAGCGTATGAACTGATCGTTTTTTGATCAGGGAGGTCCCATTCTTCATGGCGGTAGCCATGGGTTGAAGCCATTCGGTGCATGCGCTGCTGTCAGGTACTGGTGTCTTCTGGCTATGCCATGGATTGGTGGAGCTGCCCAGTGGCGGAGCCGGAAGGGTGAAAAAACATCCACCAGCCATGGTCATTTTATGTCACCTTTGGTGGGGAGACCGTCGCGGGCTTGGAACAGCGATCATCCTGTTGGTTGCTTTGGAAGCTTTGCTATTTGTGGATATAGATGTCCAGTTGGGGTCAGTTTTCTTGGATATAAGCATAGTAAATGAGTTGATCAGGTGGCTTATCGCCCTTATGACCATGGTTCTTCACCTGTTTCCAGCAGGTGATGCACAGCCCATTGCCCATGGGCGTTTCCACAAATGTTGAGGCACCCGCAACTCCGGATCCAGTGCATGCCATGGCTTTTTGGGATATTCCGTTCATGCCATGCCCTTCACGCCATGCCCTTCAAAGGGGGAGCGACTTGGAGCTACAAAGAGTCGCCTGACCAAATGGTGGTCAATGTCAACAGCCAGGTTTTTTGTTGGGATATCTGACAGCGCTTTAGGATGCTTTAGCTCCGGTTCAACCACCAAGACGTGGGAAGAGAACAGCTTGCGAACATACCTATGATCATATGGTGAACTGGCCCACGTGTAACAGCTTGCGCATTTGTTCTACTTAGACTTGGAGCTTTTGGTGATGTTACTGGTAATGAATGTGCACAGCATCGGATGTTGGTATCCAAGCATTCGATTTCTGGCTTGAATCTGTGGTTGGTCAAGGCATGCTTCTAAAGAAACGTTTGGGGATGATCATCAAAAGGATTGAGGATAGATCTACATTTCTAAACCATCACCATTTTACCTTGAATAGCTGGTGATTTGCCATCACATCTAGGCGGGTCTACAAATGTGGTTCGAGCACAATCTGCATCGAGTATTATCTAAATGTTCTCAACTCGATGGATCATGCGCGAGATCAACGTGAGATCTGGACGTTGAAACGAGTTGTTTTTGTGTCAGCCGGAGGTTTGCCCTGCTAGTGAGCCCAAAAAATTGCTGACCGCCACCTCAGAAGGGCCGAGTCAAAGCAGGTTGCGCACGCTGCCGGAGAGTTGCGGTACAAGGTTGGCGACGCCAAGCTCGCAGCGATTGTAGGATGCATGTCGATTCCACCATCGGAGAGAAGCTGCACATCATCAACGCATTAGTTGGACGTGTACCTCCACGAAGCCATTTGTTCCCTGGTTAAAGCGTGAAAAACCCACGTTGCATGGTCAGTCATAGCATGTTATACCCGATAAGTTGTAACCCTCCTTGCGCATCCAAGTAACCAACCATTGAACTTCATCCTTGGTGGTTTCATCCTTCCGAACAACTTCCTGAACTACCTTCCAAGCAACTTCCTACCTCAACAAGTACTTCCTCCAACCACCTTCGGAACAGCTTCCTACTGGTAACATCACTATACAACTTCCTAGCTATACAACTTCCAAACTATACCTTCCTAACTATTTCCTACCTAACTAGCTATACAACTTCATCCTTCCTAACCACTCCCTACCTTCATCCCCCAGTCCCCTCGTTGGGACCTGCCTCGGCACCCCATAGGTCCCGGCGCACCCTGCCTCATCAGGCCTGACGCACGGGGCGTTTTCGTCAACCGCGACCGAAGCTTCGCGGTCTACGTCAACGAGGTGCACTGGAAAAATGCAACCAGGTGGGGTAATGGCTACCCAGGATTAATAAACCCCTGGTTGATTAACTAGGGGGGTTCCCAATTTAATGGAAAACCAAGGCTTTTAGGGGATACCCCCTATTAATCAACCAGGGGTTTATTAATCCGGGGTAGCCATTAATTTGAACCAACCAATGAAGCAACCAGTGAAACAACCAACCAGTGAAGCAACCAGTGGTTGATAGTAGGGATGAAGCAACCAACTAGTGAACCAACCAGGTTAGTGATTAGACCAACTTGTGAACCAACTAGTGAAGCAACCAACCAATTGATATTTAGCTGGTTAATGGTTGATCGTAGGGATGAGAACTAACCCAACCACCAATAGTGGGTAATTCATAGAACATTGTATAGTAGAAAATTAACTAGTGAATTCCCAATCTATAATTATGATGGGAACCCATTTAATTAACCACCATCAACCACCAATAGTAGGTCAGTTGAACCAACCAATGAAGCAACCAGTGAAACAACCAATGGTTATTTAGTAGGCAATTAATAGGTTCAACCATTTGATTAACCACCAACCACCAATAGTAGGTAATTAATAGTTAATAGTAAGGTATAGTAATTAACAATAGTAGGAAATATTCCTACGAGATATACCAACCATTTAATTAACCACCAACCAGTTCATAGCCAACTAGTGAACCAACCAGGCTAGTGATTAGACCAACTTGTGAACCAACCAGTGAAACAACCAACCAATTGATATTTAGCTGGTTAATGGTTGATCGTAGGGATGAGAACTAACCCAACCACCAATAGTAGGTGATTACTGGGTTCAACCACAGTGAAAATTGTATAGTAGAAAATTAACTATTGAATTCCCGATTAATGATTATGAAAAATGGTTGGTTAACTGGTAATTACCTATTATCGTCATGAAAGGGAATATACCTACTATATATTTGTATACCAACTACTGAACCAACCAGTGAAGCAACCAACCAATGGTTGTTTAGCTGGTTGATGGTTGATAGTAGGGACAATAACTAACAATAATGTACCAGTGAACCAACATGGACCAACCATTGAACCCATCAAGCAATGAACATAGTGAACCAACCAGTGCACCAACCAGGATGGGAACCAGTGCCTCAACCAAGCAATGAACCAATCAGTGACCCAGTAGTAGGGATAGCCATCTTCACTCAGTTGATGGGTTACCTTGGCAGATGTTGCTTTTGTGGAAGTGACCTAGCTGGGAAAAACGGGTTTTATACGTATGGTTTTATATTGTTAACCTTGGTTAAAAAGACCATAGGTTTATGAATTGGGGCGGTACCATTTAGCGGGAAAGCAAGGCTTTTAGCTGATACTCCCTATTAATCAACCAGGGGTTTATTAATCCAGGGTTGGCATCAATCAAAAGAATCAGGCACAACGAAAAGGAGCGAAGCAACAAACCAACCACCCAATTGTCACAATTGGTGTATCAGCAACCATCAATGATTGGGTGTCATGATAAATTGTTGACTGCTAGAGAGGATGAAAAACCTGCGTGGAGGTTTCTCAAAATAGGGTGCCCCGCAAGTTCTGGTTGGTTTATTCCTATACATGTCTATAACGAATGATGACTTGCGGGAAAAAACACTTATGTTGGCATCGGGGCACGAACACCGGAAATCAGCTGGGAGTTTTGTTAAAGGCAAGACGATGTTCAATGCATTCAAACCTTTCGGGTTTTGTTTGGTATCAAGATGCATTATGTCATTATGTATTTTTCATTTCAACATATTTCGAATAACGTGATGATTAGCTGCCCACTGTGGTTGTGAACATACCAACCATGATGCGAATTTGTTGCGGCCCACTGTGGTAGCACGACTAGTTTTACAAAGGTTGACAAACAAAAAGTCATTCATTTTTCCATTAATCATTTTTGTTTGAGTGACTTTGTGTTGATGTACCGTTTCTATTTTTCTGGTGTTTTTGCTGTCAGTGCTTGTTATATCTCCATTATTGTGTTTGTAAGTTCCTATCATTGGTGAACATTTGCTGGCAATCACGCAGTACCGTACATATGTTTAACCCTAATGTTTGGGTGGTATTGGCCATATAATCCTCCATCTTCATGTTCTCAATCAACGAATACATCCAGAACTATGAAGTCTAAATCCCACAAATTCTCAAAAACCTGGTGGATGTAATCTTCATAAACACAACCCAATAGCTCCGAAGAACCCCCAAGAAGCATTCATCATATCACCGTTGAAAACCATCGAAACTGGACCCCTCCAGCGCCAGCGCCGCTGCAGTTGGATCATGTGCGCGTGAATGCACGGGGCTCTGCCAGTCTCAGGAACACGTGGGGGAAGCCCAGGACGCGAACAGGTTTTCCCCGAGTGGTGAGTCATAAGGTCAGTGGGCGATGGGTCAAAATTAAGCAACCAACTAATTAAGGTGGTGTACCAGTTGGGGAAACCCCGTAGAAATCAATTTGGCTGTGGGTCGATATTAAACAACCAGCAATTTGGGATATTGACCAACAAGTTCATAGGGAAAACGTGCTGGTTAATGATAGGGGAACCAGGGGGACTAAGGGTGAACTGATCCATAGCTAGTGAATGAAGAGATGACATGCAGAATCATGCAGATGGCAGCCATGGGTAGTGAACCATCAGCTATGGTATGTGAACAGCCAGGGGTACCCGCAGCCATGTGTCAAATTACTATGCAATTTGTAAATGTTCTGGTCATCCAATCTCTGGCAGGGTCAAGCGATTAGTTTCTCGGAACAAAGAACTATTTAGCTGTGATTCTTGAGGCCACAGAAGATAACCATGAATGGTGTAGAATAAGGTTTATGAACATCTCATTTATTTAAATATCTTCGAATGCACTTACGCAAGCTCTTGCCTTTGAACATGAGCCTTCGTACGGGACCCTGAGGGAACAAATTTGCCAGCAAGTCACGGTTCCAGAAGATCGTTCTTGGCAGAAGGATGGATAGCCACTGGCTCCACGAACCGCACGCCATCGCTCACTGTCTTCTCCCGGCCCAAGAATTTCACGGTAAGACCCCTGGCAGTCATCATTTTTTCCCATCAAGTGATGTGATGGGATGCTAATTATATCCAGAATTAGTTTAACGGCTTGGTTTTTTATGGTTTTTGCTGATCTTCTCCATCTCTTCACTATGTCTACATAAAAAAATATCAGCAAAAAACCATAAAAATCATCTATTTTGTTTGCTCTTCATCATGTCACCGCTCCCTTCATACGGTATTGATCAGCTGCGGCACTTTGTCCCAGATCAGCTGCGATCGAAACCACGCCATGGCCGGTCGCTACGCCAAGAGCGAGCTGTCAAAGCTGCACCGTTCGCAGAAACGAGGCAGCTACGACCGAGAGCTGGTCCATCAGACTGCTGGGCTTTGCTTCAGCGGGTGGTGCTTCACGGTTGGGATGGTGAGGCTTATAGCTTGGGGGTCATGTGGTGGACTCAGTAGCTTGGGGGTCATGTGGTGGACTCAGTATAACTATCCTGGAGTGGATGTTTAGTATAGAATTGGATCTTCCCAAAAAGGGGGATATTGTATCTACTACAGGATGATTCTATATACGCACATCTGCCTTTTGTAGATATACCGTACAACATAGCAAAGGATAATCAACCATTTGAGGATGGTTTACCTATTGGGGATGCCCATTTTCCATGGCCATGTTTGACTGCCGGAGCGTGACAATGCTTCAAAATGGGGAATATTGCTCGATAGCCTCCGGATGTTTCTTGCTCCAAGAGTGTTTCCAAGCGGAATCCTGGTGCTTATGCAGGGTATACAGGGAATCCTCCTTGGCCAACCAACGATACAAGACTTTTTGGACCTTTCCCAGCTGCTGCTACCTGGGATCAGATACACGGTGACAAAGTGCCTTTAGCTGTTGCAAGGAAATACCAGCTATTAGAGCAAGAATTGTTTACTTAAGAATCCATCCACAAATGGATGTACTGATGTACTGTATTTACCTCGGTATATCCCCATGAATGGTATCTAACACCAAGGGTATTGACAACTCTTTCGAACATCAATTGTTTACTATACATAGAAGCCAACATCCAAAAGTGTTTGGTGGACAATCGACTTGTTTAGTGCCACCATCTGTTCACTCAGCAACTCTGTCAATCCACCAGCATCTTTGGAGTTTGACTTCCTGATGGCAATGCCAGCCATCCGAAAACGCTGCGGGTGGCGCACCTGCGCAGCTTCCCAAGGATTTTGGATGCCGGAGTGGTGGCGCATGTGGCGCTTGGGCTCAACGCTGTTGGCCATTTATATATACCAACCTGCACTTGCTACAGATAGCTCAAGCATGTGCCGGGGGATTGTGATGCTTCGTGATGGTTTGTGATGGCTAAGAATGGTCAATGATAGTGCCAGTTCCTGTTTGCTCAGCTCGATCCTTGCCTGGGTGTGGCAAGGGAACCGCCTTTTTTGGGCTGGTCCCAACCGCTGGACAGGTTGGATTGAGTTGGTGCCATTAGTTATTCTACCATACCTTGCTACACTGCTAGTTCTTGATTCGTTGCTTGTCTGTGTATCGTTAGCTGGTTCTTTCATACAATGCTCTACCACTTTCATTCCTTGCTATCTACCAATGTCAGCCACCAATATCAACCATCTTGAGCCATTGGCTAACCATCAGCATGCATATATTAACCTCATATTCCCTACTTTGCTCATTTCTCCCTATAATTGGCTAAATGTCAACTGATATCCACTACTTTTAACACTTATCCCCTAGCGCTGGCTCACCCTGACGACTTGTGATCAGCACCAGTGGCAGCCCATGTCCCGTGCCGAGGGCTTCGTAGATGCTGAAGGTCGTGTGAAGGTCAGTCCTATGATCTACGGCCGCGAGAAGGAATTTCTGTATCTGCACGGCCACGTGAGCGCAGGCATCTTGAGAAATGGATGCCTGGACAGCTAGATGTGGGGGTGGTGGTTGATGATTCATAGGTCAAGAACATGATTAAGCACAGTTGGCTCGTGGTTGGTTCATGGTTGATTTATGGCCGATTCTTGGGTTAAGGAAAGTGTTGCTTCGTAATGGGTTGGTTAAGAAAGGCTTGTTTATTGTTTTCACGGTTTGTAATCGTTAATCAGCTCTTTCGGACGGCGAGAATTGCTGTTCGAGCAGTGATTTGTGCTATTCAAGGTTGATAATGGTTGATTGAGAGGCTGTACTCCTTAATTAAGGGTTAGCCAACAACAATTATAGAGTCACTATAGACTATAGTCTATAGTCATTGTTATCCATGATTAGCCATGGCTGATAATAAAGAATTAATTAGCGATTATCATTGTTAATGACCATCACTAACTTTCATAATTCATTCATTGATTCATCACTATTCAAAAGAGTATATCTTCACTTGGCTAAATTTAGGTTGTCCAGTGGCCAGGCAAATGAAGTCAAAGCAACACATGTCTTGTCGTTGATGGCAGGAGATGGGTTTGGTCCCTACATGTGGTATACCGGGCTTGGGTTTCCTCAAAGATGACGGTTAACCATGCATCTTTGACCATTGATACGGGTCATCATAGTTCACCACAGTTGGCCTACATTGACCATCATAAAGCCGTTTTCACCATTCCAATGAACATATTGGTGGTGATTTTATATAGCCATGATTGAACATCATTCACCATTATCAACCATCAGCCATCACCATCAATCATCAACCATCATAGACCATCATCAACCGTTACTGAGCATCATCAACACGATCACGTTCCCCTCATGAAACCCAGGAAGCATCGACCTTTGCTTTTGCATGACCCTGGAGGATGGCTTAGTCTTGGCACGTTCAGGCCGTGTCGATAGGGGGCGCACTTTTCACCGATGAAACAGTTGTGTGAAACAACGGTTTGTTGAAGGGTGGTTAATGATGATTGATATAATCTGGTTCCTGGTTATTCATGATGATTAGTGATGATTCAAGATAGTTGCATGATGGTTGTTTGATACTGAATTGATGCTTATTTGACAATTAGTGATGGTTAATGATGGGTAGTGAATGTTAGTGATGGTTACAGTAATGATGTTTCAGGCATGTTTACAAATGATGCTTCGATGGTTGATCAAATATGAACCCGAAGACTGCTGGGAACACGTGATAGGGGTCAATGGTGCTTAATTCGGGCTCCTAACGGGTGAATGATGCCTAAAGATTATTGATAGCAATGGTCAATAATATCAATCAACATCACTATCATACACTAATGTTGGTCAACCATCGCTTAATGTTTTTTAGCCATCATTAAAATGTTGGCTAACAACTACTGAATGTTTGATCAACCAATAGTTGACCAATGTTGCTTGATGATTGTGAAATCAACTTGAATATCATAAATTTGGTAGTTGATTCATTGCTTGATGATCAACCAATAGTTGACCAATGTTGCTTGATAGTTGTTTGAATCAACTATCGGTCCATGATAGTGAATAGTACAATGATGGCGAAGTGTTGCAGCAGGTGATCCAAGAAGCCCAACTTTTCTGATGACTAGTTACTACCCATCCGCACACGTTGATTTGATAGGGAGGATTATTATGCACCTATTGCAACCTTATCATTCCGGAAGAAGTTATAAGATTCGGGACTTCAAAACAGCTGGTTCAGTGTCCAAATCATCAGACTTTCCAAAATCACTTAAACGCATGCTGTTGATGGAGACACTCACATACAATCCAAACACGTCATAATGCTGCCTTTCCTAGGTGAATCGGCTGGAAGAATGTGGCTGTTGCAATACTTCTTGGTCCCAAGTGAATGGTTAAAGATGGTATCGCCACTTTTGTGCACGTCTTTTGCAGCTTTTGGGGTCTATTTCTTGCATGGCAACCAGCCTGATGTCTAAGGAAGTCTTCCGTGTTCAATCATTTTTCCTAGTTGGCCAGTGGTTGTCGCCACAGAGTTGGATGTTTGTGCGACGCCATGGGATTATTCAAGACGATCGCTGACAGCTAAAGTGGCCCGCACTGAAGTTGTTTTCACTCCCTTTTCGCGGACGCTGTGGAGGCATGCACTCCAGTATGAACTATCGCTGCGTGATGGTTCATGGAAAGGCTGAAGATGCTTGGTCAGCAGATCACCAACACGTGGCGTTCAAGTTACCCAGCTGATGTCATGGGTTCACAAGGGGGCTGTACACATCAGCTGTTATCACAATGCGTGGTGGAAATCGACCAAGAAAATGGGTGGATGCCATGATCAACTCGGCAAGATATATCCACCATTGATCATGATTTACCAGGCTGAAAAACAATTGGTTTCAGTTTCAGGTATATTCTGCTTCATCAATGATTACCATTGATACAGGTATTGTTGCTGGTATATTATGAAAAACCAACATTGATGAATTGATGGAAATATAATTTCAATGATGGTAAACAATTTCCTGGTCGTTTCCTCGTATTTTTCAGTTCGTTGAACTGACCGACTCTAGTGAAGACCAACTGGTTGGGCAAGTTAGAGCTCTTGCGCTGAAGGGTTTGCTTGGAACTCAACGGATCTGCACCACTGGGGCCAGTTCAAAGTGGCGCAAGTCCGTCAACCATTGAGGCTGACACACTGATTGAATCTCTTCCATTGGTGGTGTCAAACAGCGGTGACACATCACCAAGCCAAGCACCTACGATTTGGCATCCATTCATCACAGCAAATACTGGTTGGTGGTTTTAAGCATTTTTTAAAATTTCCCTCGTATTTATTAACAATGGGTTGGTTGACTAATATTTTTCATAGGGATTGAAACCACCAACCAGAATAATATTCAATCTTTGAAGCTGTACGAATGGATCAAAGCCATACGACTTCGTGGTTTCAAACTTCACCCAGCTGAGGACCCACGCATCACCCAGCTCATTGCACCCACCAACCAGCTTCACCCACGACCAGCCACCAATCAAACCAAACCAACCCAACCAACCATTAGGCATCATCAACAAATCATCAACAAATCATCAACCAACCCAACCAGCGAACCCAACCCACCATGGTGACCCAGCCCCACCATCGCACTCACCAACCAACCCAACCACCCCACCCTGGTGCCCCGCATGCCTCGCCTTAGGAGGTCGCGGATCCCTCCGAGAAGTGGCGGTCGCTGGACGTCATCGTGGACCACGCCGCGGGCTCCGCGGGCTTTTCGCGGGCGGCGCAGCGCCCCATGACAGATGCAGAGGTGGCGTCCACGCGGGTGCTGCGGTTGGAGCTGAAGGACCGCTGGGGCTGGGGAGGGGCTGGGTGGAGGGGTGGATGGTTGGGGGAGGGGTTGGGTGAGTAGGTTGGGTTGGGGTTGTTGGTTGGGTGGTAAATGATGTTTTCATTAGGATTGTTTCATAAGCGTGGCGTCAACCACTGAATGGTAGCAATGATAGAATCAAGAGGTGTACCGTTGGTTGGTTGGTTTGTTGGTTGTTGACGGGTCTTTTTGGTCCTGTTCTTTGATCAACAAATACATCCATTACAATCAATAGTAATCATTTGGCTTTTAGTTAGTTGCCGAGTCCTGTTGATTGTCAATCAATAAACGGCATCATTTTCAGTGCATACTCAGTGTAGAGTTGCTTGGTATGTGCAACCGTTGTTGGTCCCTGCTACCAGCTGGGTTTGTTGACCCAGCGGTGGTATTGACCACTGCTTCAACCGTTCTTCAACGATGATAAACCATCCATTGTTGGCAAATAACCATGCTTAACCACTATCAACTATATTTCATGATCAGCCATTATCACTGATGATCAATGATGATCAATGATCAACTGCTGTTCTCAAAAAAGAAATCGGTTGGTGATCAAGCACCACTCCCACTATCAACCACCCACTGGTGGTCACCAGCCCTAACTAGTCCCAGGGTCTCGGTGGCTACACCGCCACTATGAGATCCTATGCCAGGACGGGCATGTGAGCGCCAAGACACGCGCAGAAGGTGCCAACGATGACAAGGAGGAGATGACGGGCGGCGGTTCCGGGTTGGTTGATGAATGATTGGTGGTATATAAAAGTGGTCGATTGAGCAACCATGGTTGATCATGGTTGGTTGACCGACTACTCATGGTTGGTTGACAATGCTTGGTTGATCTAAGTGGTTGATCAACCAAACTTGCCCATTAGTAGATCAACCGCTTAGAATACATAGAAAATCAAATCGCATCAGAATTTTGAGAAAACCAGGTCTATAGCTGATCAACCAGTTAGAATGGTTTGCAGATATCCTGGAGTAGATTATCAAATGGAACCATCCCCACAAGGTTAACACTCAAAATTCTCAAAATATCGATTGTGCATATGCAAGATTAAATGCAATAATGCTGGCAATGATGATGATCTCTGCGGCTTGGTAATCGTTTGCAAGGATTTTTAATGCTTTGATAATTGATGAGCAACCATGACAATCCAGTTCATCGTGATTGTTTTGTTCCCCATGTTGCTCTTAGTTCCGTACTGTGCTGAGTCCCACCACCTAAAACCAGGAGGTTCGTCCCCGGTCCCAGTTGTTCAGCTCAACCAGCGGCACCTTCCAGGCACCTCCCAAGCGCCCAGGACATCGAGAATCCGAAGCTCTGGGCCGGCATCGTCCCCATCACTCGCCTCTACGGCGCAGCCGTGGACGACCCGAGCCTGCGCTTTGCCGTGGCGCCGCCTGAGGCGGTGAAGAGACTTGGATGAGCGCCGAGGGCTGGGAGCTGACGAGGGGAACGGTTGAAGACGTGTGGAGATGGTCGTTGATGACCAACATGAGCAACCACCAAGGGTTGTTAATGATTAACCATGGTTAAGGGTTAGTTTAGTAACTGTTAAGAATGATTGATGGTTAGTTTCGTAACTGTTAAGAATGATTACTGGTTAGTTTATTAACTATTCATACTTAATACACCAACCATTCATCATCATTGAGTATCGGGAACTATAAAAATGGTTGGTCTATTTGTATATAAACGGTTCATTAACTGGATGATGAGTAGTCATTCATCATGAACAATTGATTATCGTTGGTCGTTGGTTCGTCATCATTAGCCATTTTTTGTAACCATCATTATTAATCACCAGAAAGCATAGTTCTTTGTCATGAATCCTCACTAGCCACTTTTTACCTTCAACAATCACCTATCATCAATAATCGTCATTGATAATCTTCAACGATCAGAGATCGTTACTAGCCATCATTAATCATCAATGATCATCATTAGGCATTTTCAACCATGGTGAATCCGAATCTTCAATGATGACCACTGAAGACTACTGATTAGTCATCCTTTACCATGATTGATCATCAATAATCATGATTGATAATTTTCAACCATGATTCCTCTCGTTGTTTAATCTTAACAAACCATTGAACCACCCTGATGGTGGTTGTCCTTTTTCTGCATTTTGTTGGTTGGCCATCATCAACCATCATGTATTTGATCACCATCCTTCATTAATCATCATGAATCACCATCAACTATCACAAAAGTTAACCGAATATGAACTGATTAGCTGTTGGTGATTAGTTATTAAGATTAGTGATGGCTAAGGGTTATCATCATTAATACATCATGTATCTCCGTTGTTGTTTACTGACCCACTTGAACCACCGTGCCGCCTCTGTCACCGTGCGGCACCGCCTCGAGGAACTACCCGAAGTACCGCTCGGGTCGGCCGCATTGTGATGCCAGCGGAGGACTGGTTGTGGCAATCGTCAAGCTTTGACGTGGGAAACCCTGGTGATGATGGTGTGATGATTTGATGGTTGATGATGGTATCAAATAACCATCATTAAGATCATTAACCATTATTAACTAGTATCAACCTTGGTTAAGTGATGGCACCTGTTAATGATGGTCGATATTCATTAGCTTTGTTTATATTGAAGGGCGCGATTTGCGACCTCTTTGGGAATACGTTCATACTTGTAGCTGCTGCATGCTTCCTCCTGGAATGATTGGTCTAAATGACCCACGTTTGGCAATATTATTGAAACCACCAACGAAGAAAACACCATGTTTTTACTTGCCAGTTGCCGTCCAAAATTGCTACCGTCAGCTTGAACCATTCCCTTTCTTTAAGCATGCCTGGTGGTGCAAGGGGAAAGGAGCTGATTGACTGCTGGAGGTTGGTTGCTTGGTGACTGGTGGATTGACTGATGGTAGCCGGTTATACTTTGAGATCACGCGACGGTCTTTGAGTGTTATGTTTCTGGAGTAGATTTCAACAAATAACAAGTTCAAGAAGTGATAGCACTGAAACACTATCACTTGAAGATGCTTCTACTGAAATACGAGCAACAAACCCACCAATAACCCTGATTTCATCAGCAACTTCATGACCATCTTGATGAAGTGATCAACCAGGTAGAACTTGATGACTTTGATCACATAAAGGATCATAGGGTTATCAAGTTTCATAGTTCAAGCTAGACAACATCAAGGTAGAACTTGATAATCACTTGAAATGACCAACTTAATCATAGGGGCCTACAGCTTCAACAACGTTCAACCGTTACTGCTGGGGCTTCACCACGGACCAAGTGCTGCTTGAGCGCTGCCTCAGGAGGTAAGACGTTCCTCCACGTGGCAGTGCTTGTAGCCGCCACCTTTGGAGCGGGAGTCATGCTGGGCACGTGGATGTCCAAGAAATGAGGCCATGGTGAGGCCATGGTTCGGACCTGTTGTGGACAGCAGACCTGGCCCAAACATCATTTAATTTCATCATGCTGTGATGATCTGTGATGTTTGTTTAGTAACTTTTGCTACTCAACCGAATCGGGCCTGCGATGTTGAACCATAGCAGTGAAAGTTGCCTAGCGGGAGAGGCTGTGCCGCATTCTCAAAAAACCGAAGGCTCTACGGTTTGAAGTCGCGTACTAAAGTACTAAATAGCTGAGTGTACATGTTACGAACCGCTGCACTTTTGTGTTTCAGTGGCACAAAGCTCGATCATTTGAAAACGTCGTTTCAGCAACAATTCGAACTCAGCAGTTGTGCTTTGTTCACTGCGTGTACAGTGTACAGTTTGGTCCGCAGTCGCTGCGGGGCCTTTAAGATCCCAGATGATCCTCTCGTTGCTGTGGACTCTTTTGCGACAAAAAAAGCTTCGCGGTGTGCAGGAATCTGGGTACGTCCCAGGAATAAACCGGCAGTTGTGGGGTTAAACCAGCCACTTGCACGGTCTTAGCTTTTCAGGTAATCAGAATTGGGAGATCCATGTAAATAATGAGACCGATGGTAGATGACAGTTCAAACTTAGGTAATGATGATTGTTTCCAGTAGTATACCTATAGTAGATTGAGCTTTCAAATGTGGTGCATGCCCTGTGTTGCAACTTGCTTCTGGTTGATGGCCACGGTTGTGTTCATGCGGGCTGGGCAAGCATTTGATCAGAAATTGCCGTTCTGGCATCCTCCTGGAAACTAACATTGACCCTACTAAAAGACCATCCAATACGAAACCGATCATCCAACCTCTATTTGGGAAGGTCTAATTATGCTAGTTTGCAGGATTTTCCAGGAGTGTATCGTCCAACGACTGAACTAGCAGGTGTGACAAACGAACCTTTGGACCAATCACTAAACAAACATGAATTCATGGATCAAGCATTCATTGCTGACCTGTGATTGATATTAATTAGGCAAAATGGATAATTAATTGTCATCATTTCCTATCCTTTCCTATAATATAGATATGGGACCCCACAATTATGGATGGTTCATTAGTAACATATAGGGGACCCCAAAGTTATGGATGGTTTATTACTATAGATGGCTATGTAGATGGCTAACATAAAGGATGGCAACTGGGTTACCCCTTCAACTTCACAAACAGCCAGATATACTCATCATTCTAATCATTGACCTATCATTGATACTAGTCATTACAGGCCTCTATACAGAGTGCTACCCCGAGGGATCGCGAACTTAGCTTAGTTCACGTCGGGGTAACTACCAGTTGTAATGGATATATGAAATATGATATATATATATATATATATGTTGATTTGACACGTGACATCCTTCAACACGTTTCCATGTCCAGCTTCGCTCGTACAGGGAACCTCTCGGCACAAGGAGAAAAGAGGCGCCCGTCTGTTAGTGTCCCCAGGGTGGGATAGATCCTCCGCAATATATATAACTATACTTTGTTGGCGAATCTAACCCAACTGTTCAGTATTAGTAATCATTCTTAATCATGACTTCAGAAACTGCTGCTGGATCCACCCGCTACTTTAGCGGGGATGCCGAAGACAGCCGTGAGTACAAACGGTGGAAACTATGGGTCACCAACAAGATCCTCACCATGGATAAGCTCCCGGAATCCTCCCGGGGCCCCTACATATACACCTTGCTCAGTGGCAAGGCTCTGGAAGCAGTGGAGCACATCAAGCCCGAAGACTACCAGAAGTCCGGTGGGGATGCTGTTCTATGGAAGGCTTTGGATGCACGCTTTCCACAGCAGGAAGTGGCCGACGAGCTCAATGCAATGATGAATGAAGTCTTCGCCGTCAAGGCGAAGGATGGCGAAACAATGAAGCAGTGGACTGCTCGTTCAGCTGAGCTCTTCGACCGTTGCGCTCGCAAAACGGGCGTGACATTCCCGGATGAGGCGCGGGGATGGCTGATGCTGTATCGCAGTGGGCTCAGTGAAGAACAAAGGGCCATTGTGATTTCTCGAGCTCGAGGAAACCTCAAGTATGATGCCATTGGACCAGCACTTCGTTCGTGCTACCCCGAGCTGGTCATTTCCAAGAAGAAAGCAGTGTCCTTGGTGGAAGAGGAGACTTTGTTGGTGCAGGATGCTCCTGACGCAGATTTCAGTGAGGAGTTCAAAGACATCGACGAGCTGCTGGAAGATCACCAGGTGCCTGTTGATCCCAACGAGGCATTTGAAGAAGCAGATGTGGCTGAAGTGTTGGCCACCACCTGGCGAGACAAACGCCAGGAATTGAATCGCCTTCAAAAGGCGAGGAAGTTCACTCAGGCACGGGACCTGAGAAGATCGTTCAGAGTGGAAATCGAGGAGATGAAGAAGCAAACGAAGTGTCACAAGTGTGGCAAAACCGGCCATTGGGCCAGGGAGTGCAGAGCAAAAGGCACTTCCAAAGGTTCGTCATCTGGTGCTGCCCCTTCTTCTGGGTCATCGGGAGCAGCAATGGTTCAGGAGAACATCCCATGGGACTTCGTCGCAGCGGTGGGCCACGAACCTTCGTTGCTGGATCAGGTTCGCTGTTTGCTGGCTGCAAAGAACGCCGAGGTCAAGCCCATGGAGGTTAACTTGGTATCTAGCCCTGGTTTTGGCGTCCTCGATTCTGGATGTGCCAGGACGATCGTGGGTGCATCTACGTTGGCTGAGTTTGAACGACTCTGGACTCAACGTGGTGTGATGGTCCCTACTCGTGAACCTGAGGTCCATCAGTTTCGCTATGGCAATGGCCAGGTGGAGACGAGCCAATGGTGTGTGGCTATGCCTGTGGTGCTCGGTGGTAAGTCTGGCATCATCCGGGCATCGATTGTGAAAGGAGCGACGCCCCTTTTGATTTCGCGAACCGCTATGAAATCTTTGGGAGCGCAGATCGACTTCCAGGCCGATACTCTGTCCATTCTGGGTGGCAAGCCTATGCCTCTGCGCACCAACAGTGCTGGACAATACATTGTTGAGGTGCTGGGTTCGTCCGACTCCATGCTTGTCACCAAGGAGTTCAATGAGATCATGGCCACCATCGAAGAGCAGCCTGACCTGACTGCACCGCCGACTGAGACGGATCTTCCGTCTCCTGTGACTGAAGAGGAGAACGCATCCCCCGAACTCCATGAGTGGACGCAAGAGGACTGCCAAGTAGTCAATACACCATGGTTGTCTAGGTACGGTCCCAGATGGAATACGGTTAGAGAAAGGATAGTGGTTGATGCTTCATCTAAGAGGGTTCTTCATCAGCAACGAATCACCCCAGGATCGAAGCAACATGTGACCATGTCGAAGCTTCCTGAGCATTCCGGTCATGTCATCACCACTTTCAAGCATGTTGGTCCTCCCGTAGGCGAACCTTCCGGAGAGCATCCAGCATCGTGGTCGCTAAGTTCTCATCAACTTAGGCAACTCACATCCCAAGTTAATGCAGTGACCTCCCCAGCAATGCCTGCATCATCGGATTCAGTGTTTGTCATGGAAGTGTTCTCACCCCCGCGATTCACTAAAGCTGTGCAATCCGTAGGCCTCTCAGGAAAGTCATATGATAAGATCACCGGTTGTGACCTCACCCTGGCAGCCAACAGGAGAGACGTTGAGCAAGATCTCGAACGTCTGAAGCCAGAGTTGCTCGTGCTTTGCCCACCATGCACGGATGAAGGAGGATGGTTCAATCTAAATGCCAGTAAATGGGATAGGTTGGAATACCTGCAACGTGTGGCTAGGAGTCGTCAATTCATCCGTTGGTGTTGCAAATTGTTTCGCATGCAGGTGAGCCAGGGTCGTAGAGCCATGTTTGAGCACCCCACTGGAGCACGTACATGGTCGTATCCTGAGATGGTAAGCCTTCTGAAGAAACACACCACAGTCAAGCTTCACATGTGTAGGTATAACCTTCATCTCCCTCATAGCACCAAGCTGATTAGGAAGAGCACTAGACTACTAGCAAGCCATGCCGACATGCATGTCCTAGGCAAGACATGTCCAGGGAGTAGTGATCCTAAGCATGCCTGCCATGATGTGGTCCAGGGAAGCGCCCCAGGAGTGCCTAGTGTTAGCCAGTTCACTGCCGCGTATACACCGGAATTCGTGCAAGCTGTCCTGGAGACAGTTCCGAGTTTTCCGGTGTCATCCGAAGTGCTAGTGGTCGAGGAGGACTGTCTCCCTAGTGCCTTTCAATGGAACCAAGTTGATGCTGTAGGAAAGGATAAGGAGGCTAAGTCGGATGCAGAGCTGCTACCCGTGTTGGATAAGTTGCACCGAAATCTGGGACACCCCCCAAACTCCGACATGGTCCGCATCCTCCGACACGGACAGGCCAGCGACCAAGCACTACGCCTGGCAAAGGATTTCTCTTGCGAGTTCTGTCGAAGTCGAAGGAAACCTTCGATTCCCCTTCCTGCTCAGACCTCTCGTGTTTCAGAGTTCAATCATCAAGTAGGTCTAGATGTGAAGCACTTGCGAGGCTGGAAGGGCGATAAGATTCGAGCTCTCAATTTAGTCGACACCGCATCGGGCTTCCAAAGGGTCATACCGTTTTTCGACACGGAAACATCGTCATTGTTGAGACAAATCCTAAATGACCATTGGATTGCTTGGGCAGGTCCTCCTAGAGAACTCATCCTGGACCCAGCCAGGACCAATTTAGGAGATCCCATGGTAATTCCAGCTGAATTGGAGGGAATCCACGTCAGACCCATTGCAGCGGAAGCTCACTGGCAGTTGGGTAAGACAGAATCACATGGAGGGTGGTTTGAGCAGGTACTCGATAAACTCATCGATAGCTTTCAACCATCCAACAAGCAAGAGTGGCTAGAATGCGTGGCACATGCACACATCAAGAATCAGATGATCCAAGTTCACGGTTTCACTCCCCATCAGTTTGTGTTCGGTAAGAATCCTCACATTCCACAAGACCTGTTGAACGAACCGCTGCAACCAGTCCCAGCTACGGCATCTTTGACCGAAGAAGGATTGGCTAGAACACAAGCAATGCGCACTGCCGCTCGTAAGGCCCTGATCGAGATGCAGGACAATCGAGCCATGCGAGTAGCATTGCTTGCTAGACCCCGTAGAGTCATGGATTTCAGGGCTGGAGATCTTGTTGCGTATTGGCGTAACCAAAAGTGGGTCCAAGGTTCGTTGGTCACTGGTGGTAGGTGGTATGGTACCGGTATTGTCCTAGGTCATGTGGGCCGTAATTTGGTGATCCTGCACCGGCGACAAGTAATTCGGTGTGCTCCAGAGCAGGTTAGACATGCGACTCAAGAGGAGAAAGTGTTAGTGACTAGTCCTGAAGCTGAGATGTTGGGAATCAAAGACCTACTCACAAAGGGTAACCTGGAGAGTAAGCAGTTTCTTGATCTTGTTGCTCAATCATATCCTCCCATGGAAGATCCTCATCTCCCAGTAGAGCCTCCCCGTGATATGAGATCAGATCAACCTGCGGAAGTGTCTCAACCCTCAGTCGTAGCACCCGAATCGGAGCCAGTAGTCAG
Source organism: Symbiodinium kawagutii (assembly GCA_009767595.1). NCBI lineage: Eukaryota > Dinophyceae > Suessiales > Symbiodiniaceae > Symbiodinium > Symbiodinium kawagutii. The sequence goes on along the minus strand of VSDK01005119.1, from coordinate 3,018 downwards.
TGATCCTCCTCCTTTCGAAGCGCAGGAGAGAACCAATCCCTCTGGTCCAGCTGTAAGTCTAGAGTCAGCCTCTCATGGACAGAATTCCGAGAGTGCGGAAGCAAGTTCGAAAGCATCGGCTAGTAGTTCCTATGGTCCCATCCGACGTCGCATCACTGGGAAAGATGGACCCCACAGCATCTGGAGACCCGAAGCTATGCACAAAGATGATGTTGTGTCCTTGTTGAAAGAAGTGGTGCCCCAGCTGGTAGATCAAGCCATGCCCATTGCTTCCGAAGCTGATTCCAGCATGTCGGAATCAAATGCATCTAAGCGCGCTCGCTCTCCTGGAGAGCCTGGTGATGCTGTGCCTGAACCAGTTTCGCGCCGTGCCCGAACACTGGAAAGTGAAGTGCTGAGTGTTCAGGAGTCGTCAGAGCTCGAGAATCTGTGGGGTAAAGCTCCGAATGAAGTTTTGATTGCTGAGTATCTCAAGAAGAAGATGTCCAAGGAAGTTGCCCACAGCAACAACCCTCCAGATCTTCAAGCTCTGGTTGACGAAGGAAAACGCAAAGAGTGGGAGACGCTCATTCAGAAAGAGAATGGAGTCAGGTTGCACTTCGGTAAAGCTGCTTCTCGTATCAAGGAGAAACATCCTGATCGTTTTGTTGGTAGCCGTTTTGTCCTCACTAGGAAGCCTATGGAAGAAGGACTCCAAATCGATCCGAATGATCTCTCCACCTTTCGCATCAAGGGACGGTGGTGCCTACAAGGCCACCTTGATCCAGACCTCTCCCAAAAAGCATCGGAAGGGTTGTTGAAGTCACCCACTTTGAGTCAGTTGGGAAGAATGGTGCTGATGCAGATGATAGCATCCCATCAGTGGGACCTTCAGTTGGGTGACATCCAAGGAGCCTTCCTAGAAGCAGGTCCACTACCTTCTCGGTTTAGCCCCCTTTTTGCTCATCAGCCTGCCGGTGGCATCCCCGGGGTTCCGTCAGATGCTGTGATTGAAATCTTAGGAAACCTTTACGGACAGAATGACGCTCCGGCGTCCTGGTTTCGTGAATTCAATCAGGTTGCTGTCTCTGCCGGTTGGATCCAGAGTCGTTTCGATCAATGTTTGTATACCCTAAGGGACAATGATAACCGGTTGGTGGGTATCATGGGAGTACATGTGGACGATACTGCATTGGGAGGATCAGGAACCAAGTTCACGGAGGCGGTCAATCAGCTTCGCTCACGCTTCCCATACAGGAAGTGGCGTTTGAACGAGGGAGAGTTTTGTGGGGCATGGTACAAGCAGAAGCCAGACAAGTCCATTGTGATGAACATGTCCAGTTTTGTTGACAAGATTCGTCCTGTTAACATTCCCAAGCATAGTCTCAATGAAGATCGTTTGTCTGAATCTCAGGTTAGAGTCCTTAGAGCTGTGAATGGTAGTCTTAATTGGTTATCAAGTCAGTCGAGACCTGACCTTAGTGTGCAGACAAGTTTGTCCCAACAAGCATTTCCTCATCCCACGATTGCTGATCTCCGTAGAGCTAATCAAGCCGTTCGTAGAGCCAAGCAGGATCGAGATGTCAGCATAACTTTTGAAGTCATCAAGCCGGATGATTTAATCATCTGCTGCCACTCAGATGCAGCATGGGCTAATGTTGGACACCACACGCAAGCTGGTTATATCATCGCCTTTTCAGAAAAAGGACTGGAAATCGGAGAAGAGGTTAAATGGTGTCCAGCTGCCTGGCGTTCGTACCGACTCAGTCGCGCAGTAGGAAGCACCTTGGCTGCTGAAGCCCAGGCGATGTGTGCTGCAACTGGAACGGTCGAATGGCTCCAGCTGCTGGTAGCAGAAATCCTGCAGGGCCCGATGGATATCAGGCAATGTCGCCAAGCGCTAAAAGAGCGTCCTCCAACTCTGGTGACCGACTGCAAGAGCCTCTTTGATCATCTCATGAGTCCATCATCACCTACCTCCGTAGAAGATAGAAGAACTTCCATAGATATAGTTATCATTCGTGAAAGTATCAAATCCATGTGTGCAAACCCCAGATGGGTTCCAACAAATAGGATGATAGCTGATGGATTCACCAAGGATGCCGGTGATCCGATAGATTTGCTTCGATCATGTCTTCGTCGGTCTCGGTATCAGATCAGTCCAGAAGAATCAGTTTTAGAATGGCAAGCTCAAGAGAAAGCAAGACGTCTAAATCGTAGACAGCCGAGTGAGTGAGTTTCCACCAATGAATTCATTGTTGTTTAGTGATGGTTGTTCCGGATACATTAGTGGGGCTAGTGTTGAGCAACTTCAGAGTCCAAGCATGCGCATTTCCTTTCATCTCCGTAGCTGTGAATAGCATCCCTGTGTTGGTAAGTGTGAAGCTGTTTTTGTTTTCTCCAGACGTGAAACCATGTCTGGATCCTCGTTGAATGAGATGTCCTTGTCGCCGACAGTTCTCGAACTGTTGGAGCGAGTGCGCCAGGAAGGCACTGCTGATTCCCTCCGCAATGCATTGTTCGAGGCGCAGTATGTCTCAGATGAGTTTGAAGTGGTGAGCACTGGAGCTATGTCAGATGCAAGCAAGCGTCGCATGACTGACGATGAGCCTCGTCGCTCTGTGAAGCAAGCTCCTTTGGTGCCCAACTCCACGGCCAAGGTTGATTTGCCAACTGGTATTACGAGTGTGGAACAGTGGGGCCAGACTGTTTTGGCAGTGGGCAAGTATTCGCACTTGAACTTGTCCTACCTGGAAGTCTTCCAGTCCAAAGATGAGGAGATCCAGTCCTACTGCTCGTATATGTTGTCTCACAAAGGCCGTAAGGATTTGAAGCCCCAGACTCGAGACTTTGTGTCATATCTTGATGCAATGCAAAGTCAGGGTGATCATTTGTGCTTTCCAGGAAGCACGGTCGCTCGTCGATTTAAGTGAGTATCTCCGTGTCTGTACTTGCAACTCTGGTCAGCTCTTCTTGAAAGCCACGACTATAGGCAATGGAATTGCCTTCGCAACTTCGGATGGTTGCGAATTTTTATAT
>VSDK01005117.1:53297-85795 GCA_009767595.1 Symbiodinium kawagutii | reverse complement strand
TCTTTCCCTCACCCTTCTTCCCTCTCTTCCTTCTTCCCCCCTCTACTTCTCTTCCCTCATCACTCCCGCAGCTGTTTTTTCTGTAGCCGTTTACCCCAGCCCTACGGGCTCGCCCGCGCATGGACATCGCCCGTGCTGTTTTGTTTGCAGTCCCTGGCAGCACCTTAATCTCACCTGGCGAAGCCATTGAAAGGACGTGGGTAAGAGCTCTGGTTCTATGTACCTTCGGGGAGAGACGATGAGCTTTTCACTTTCTTCCTTTCTGGCTTTTCCAGGCTTTTCACGGAAGCGGTGCGGCTTCCATCATTTTGCCAATCCTTGCGGAAAGCTCTGAATTTAAGTATCATGAGCTACTTGCCCCTTCAGAGCGTGTTTCCAAGTTCATCTACTTAGGTGATCTGTCGTTACCGCCCTTTTTGCTGGCTTGTGCATCCTGTGGAGACAATCTGACATGGCGCTTAACCGGCTACTTTTCATGAGATGGGCACCGGGTGATGGCCTCGCCCTAATAAAGCATGAAGGTCTCTGTCGATGACAGGAGCATTTTCCAAATAAGCCACTTGCTCTCGTGATTTCCGTAGGGGGTGTGCACCTTCTTCTTGGTGCCCCACGTCATTCACTCGCGCAAGTTTTCCATTGACTTGACATTTGTGCAGGCACGGCCATAGCCCTATGTGCCTTCATATAGCAAGACACATCGACAAGGCGCTGAGCCTACTAGTTTTCGCGCCCTGGCCTGACCAGTAGGTAGTAACTTCGGTGAAACTGACCGTCTGGCCGGTGTCTGAAAACAGGTGTGGCTCGCCCCTTTGACGGTATCTCCCCAAGCTATCTGGCAACAGGAGTCTATATACTCGATTACGATAAGCCTTGGACGAAGCCATTGCCTCGAAAGCCCCAGGTAAACCTTGGCCCCGACGCGGGCCAACTTACCTTGTATACCATGGCCCTACGCGGGCCAACTCACCCCCGAGTGCCTGATTGCCCAACATTGGCTTCCAGGCATTCGACATCATAGCAATGTCAGAAGCGCTCTCGACAAAGGTCATGACTACAATTATTTTTCTCGAGATTTTTCTGACAGCTATATAACTGGCAGACTGCACATGCACAGAACTATTTTGCATTCGGTGCGACAAATTTCCCGCTGGTTTGTCGACAAGCACACAGTGGACTGCTGGTTGGAATGGAGGCCTTGCAGGCCTCCACAAAGTCATAACTGACCTACGCACCTCTGATGGGTTTTCATAGTTGTGACGCAACGAAGTGGTGAGGCGGGGAATTCATTGCATGTATAAATTTTCGCAGCTTGCTGCCTTTGCTTTTTGCTTCTACAGCTTCGAAGCTTCGTATGTTTCACTTTGTTTCACTTTTGTTTCACCTGTTTTCTTTGCTTATCGACCTTTGCTTAGTGCTACCGAGGCGATGCTGGAGAGCAAAAAAAAGGGCAAGGTGCTTGACGCTGTTGCCCACTCACCAGCAATGCAAAGTCTTTGGCTCTCTTTCTCATCCGCTGTCATGGTCTTTCTCCACGTCCTATTTGCTCTTATTTTTGCTAGGAGCTGCTATGGCGGTAATTTACATGATTGTAATTAACGAACACCACACCAAGCGGTGGTCTCTTTGGTAGACGATCTTGGTGAGTTGCAAAGACCAGAACAGACTGTCTCTTCTGGCTGGCTCTCCCTTCCAAACACATTCGAAGCAATGTACTTTTGGACTTGGCAGAAAGTTTGCATTGCGATACTTCTCTTTTTTTCTGGCTTTCATTCAAAACGTGTTATTGCTGGCTACAATTGCAAGATCGCACTCTAACTTCGTTTGCCAAATTTTGTACAGTTTTGCTCAGTCTCATCGTAGGCTAGTTGATGCACTCTCATTCGATTGGATTCTTTGAGTCCTTTATAGTTGCTACACGTGACCGCTGCCACCAGTGCCTTGCAGAAAAAAAATCTTTGCAATGAACAAGACTGTGTACACAGTGACAAACTGACTGGCGGATGGTCATCTTCTTGTGACGATATCTGACCGATATAATCTGAATATGCATAGGATGTCACAGGCGAGCAGAGATATTGTCTTAAAGTTGGCGCGTCAGGTAACACAAGAAAGAATTGCTAAGAACTTTGAAGAACTCTGCAATTTAATTTTTGTCACTTACAATGTGGTTGGTTGCGCTCAGGAGACTTTCCTTTTCATGTTTTGATTCAAAACGTTTGTTCGCTGGTGATTTTCAAGAAATCGTCGGCGCCAATCCTTTTCTTTCATGCTTTCGGTGGTGTGCATTTGCATGGTGCTGGTGATTTCTTTCTGACAAGCAACAATAACACGAGCGCAAAATCACCACCACAGCATCAGACTTCACCAGAAAATCACGAACAGAAAGCAAAGCGACAGAACACCAATGGAACAAAATCAAACGCAACACCTCAGATTGTTGTTGTTGTTGTTGTTGTTGTTGTTGTGGTTGTTGTTGTTGTTGTTGTTGTTGTTGTTGTGGTGGTGGTGGTGGTGGTGGTGGTGGTTGTGGTTGTGGTTGTGGTGGTGGTGGTGGTGGTGGTTGTGGTTGTGGTTGTGGTTGTGGTTGTGGTTGTGGTTGTGGTTGTGGTTGTGGTTGTGGTTGTGGTTGTGGTTGTGGTTGTGGTTGTGGTTGGTGGTGGTGGTGGTGGTGTTGTTGCTGGTGTTGGTGTTGGTGTTGGTGTTGGTGTTGGTGTTGGTGCTGGTGCTGGTGTTGGTGTTGTTGTTGGTGTTGGTGTTGGTGTTGTTGTTGTTGTTGTTGTCGTCGTCGTCATTTTGCGATAACCATTTTTGTTGTGGCTGTGATTTCGTGGCACTGCATCCTGTAGGCGCCGATGTTTTTCTTGTAAGCCCTTTTGAGTTTGGAAATTTCTGCTTTCATCTCGTCCGGGTGCTACTGCTCGAGTTCGCGTTGGTTGAGGACAAAACTGTTTCATACATTCATGATATTGCGTGAGGGGAAGGTCATTTTTTTTTCATAGTTGAACTGCAACAAATCAAAAGCGTGTGCAAAGAGGAATCGTGACAATCACGCTCAAGTCAACAGATTCACAATGCTAGTTGATGATCATTAAATTTGATTATTGTTGGAAAAATCGAACTCAATGTTTGCCCTAGCGCCCTTTTTCTTTTGGATTCAAGTGCAATCATTTTGGCAAAAAAATACCAACTGTTGTGTCCCGCTTCCATTGATCTGGTTACCGGTTCAATGTTGGGGTGTTGTTGGATTGGTTCAGTTCCTTGGTTTCATCACTTGATCAATGTTGATTCCTGTACACCTGTGTGGACAACTGCTAGTTAACCCAAAAACATTATGCATTCGCCACTTGTGAAAATCAATGATGGCCGTGCTGCTTTCACATTTAATGCCATTATATGAATGATATGGTAATGGCGGTTGCCCCAGTTTCCTGTTGATATGTGCCGGCCACAAGGTTGCTTGCCTGCTGGAATATCTTTTGCCTTCCTACCTGTTTGTTCAAAACTTTGCAACGGGTGCTCCATTTGTTGGCATGGTCGTCTTTAAGAATCGAACTGCTGTGAAAACCAAACCAATGCTGCAAATACAGCAAGTACATGCTTTGTTAGAGATTGCTTGGGGCGTAGTTGGCCCACTGACATACCTTGCTAAGAAGCAAAAAAACAAGGATATTTTCTTTTTCCAATATGCTTCTGACCCTTGCCAGGGATCACTTGTTTCCAGCTTTGGTGATGTAGAACACATGTGCGAGATCCACTCCCATCACATGTTTCGAAGATCACCCATCAACATGCAACTGTCTGTTGCATGTTTGCCTCGAAATAAATGGCTGAATCTCACCCACCTCCATGGCTGTCAATCGTGAAAAAATAGAGGCAAACAATGGATAGACAATGGTTCGCCATATGAGAAAATTGGGAAATCATCCAACATCAACAATGAAACTCATGTCATGAAGGGTAAAATTCATATGAAACAATACTGAAATCATTGGAATTCCTGTGGTTTGTTGGTAAATTTGCGAGTTCTTCCCATGACGATGGCCATGGCGACTCATGGGCCCTTGCGGTTCTGGATGGCCAACAACTTGGACCTCCGCCGTCGATGCCCTAGACACTTGGCATCAGCTCGAAGTGTGTAGACGAAGCAGATGCCTTACTGATGGTTGGTTTATTGCTGTAAATGGTTCTCTTAGATGATTTGACAGGTGCTACTAGCAAATCCATCAATTTTGCGTTTGGAATTTGACCACGAAAAGGACCGAGATGGACTCCAGGTGGACACGGGTGCTGATGACTGTCACTGCGCGGATACTGCAAGTCACAGGAGCGACACCAGCCAGTGTTGCCATGAATCTCGTACGCTCTAATCGTTATTTGTTGAAGGAGAGGGAACCCATTTGTTGTTACCGCTGCTTTTTTGTATGACAAAAAATGATACTCATATTTGGAGTGCAAGTCTGACGATATAGCCACCATGCGAATAGCCGCACTTGCTTCTGTCACGGATCCTGGGTTCTTCGAAATCCATGGCTCCAAATTGGTCGGTTCCCTGCTGGAAATGATGCCTGGTCAACATCAAACTTCCAAGTGAGCTTATCCAGTCAGTAATATTTGCGAAACGCAGTCTTTCAGATTGTCATTCACCTTGTTTAGGATTTGAGATAGCCAACATCTTCAACGATTTGAATGTTCCCGCAGGAGGATTTGAATACATCGCATCATTCCACAACCATTGATCAACCAGCCATTGGCCCTAATCAACCCCTCAAGCCATCATAAAGCAGCGTCAGCCATTTTACGAAGAATCATGAACCAGTATCCCGCTGTACTGACATCAGGAATCAGCGTGAACCACTGGATAACCATCATTATCCAGTATCAACCATTGTGTTTACCATCATTACTCATGAAAAAGTCCGTGAAGCAACCGCCATGATTCACCATCCCCGATATTGCTGGTTAGATTCCTTTTGCTGGTTAATCATCGTTTGAACCACCATAAATGAATGCCCCCGAATCTCGTGAGTCAACCATCAACTGAGTCAACCATCAACTGAGTCAACTTAAGCATCAATTAATCTCAGCCATTGTCATATTGAACATCATCGTTTATCAACCATCCATCAACATGAACTTATCAACATCACCTCCACATGAACCTATCAACCAATGAACCTATCAACCAATGAACCTATCAACTGAACCTATCACCATCCATCAGCCATGAACCTATCAACATCCATCAACTGAACCTATCAACCAAGGAACCATCAACTCATCTCCATCACTTCACCAGGCGCGGTCCGTCACCAAGGCCTGGGCGCAGCTGCAGGGTTTGAAGCCGTCGCCGCAAGCGGCCGGGCGCACCTCCGCGCGCTTGGCCAAGCAGAACCAATGGGTGGCACGGCGCTGCCAGGGCGGTACGACATCCCCGGGTGCACCAAAGTCATGGCAAGGTATCCCCAGGTATCCCAAGGTATCCCCAGGTATCCCAAGGTATCCCAAGGTATCCCAAGGTATCCCAAGGTATCCCAAGGTATCCTTGGTTCACGCAAATTCCACAAGTCATCACAAGATACGGATAGGTATCATCACGTGCTTGTTGGATAACATCCTTAAGGTGGCTGTTTCGAAATAAAGTAGGGGACCTCCACATCATCCCTAAACGATGTGTTTTAGACATCAACGGGGGATTTTAGAGGTCCCCTGTTTTGAGAAACCACCAGATAAATCACTACCAATAGGTAGTGAAATAGGTATCATCACTACCTCAATAAGTATCATCACTACCTCTTAATCATTGGCCATGACATCCCTCAGCTCAAAGCTCACTGCTTGCACCAGTGGTGCAGCTGTTTTTTTGTTCACCCTGTTCTGCGCTTACAAACCATTCACCATTCGTGACACCACGAATCATATCAAACAAATCATTTGATAGAATTGATTGTTATTGAGTGTTAATTGATTGTTAATTGATTGCTATATAATTGATTGTTAAGTTTGTTTGCCATCAAACCTCACAGAATATCAACCGGAATCATCAAAGATCATCCGAAATATCAACTATGATCCATAAAGTTCCAAAATCTCAAGGGTCGGACCCCATAGCTCTGCAAGATATTCCCAGGTTATACAATTTCCTAGCATCAGAATTGGCTTTCAGCCTTAGTCCATGGTTAACGCAGTGATCAAGACCAAGAATCCTAGTAGGATGAGGGCATTTCCTGGTCTTAGTTCCTCCAAGAAGGGTGTTGTTAAGAGCTGAGAAACCTACCGTATTTGTTGGATCAGGTTGCTAGATGACCACCATGCTGACAGTTGGCGAACGGGCTCGGAGGAAAGTCATTTGCATAGTGAGAACACGAAGATAAGGCGAAGACACCTAATAGCAAGCATTCATCATAAGGACGAAAGGTAGCAGGCAACAAACCACAAATGCCAAATTTGGTTCAAGAATTGGTCCAGCAATCTCCCCAACCAGCGATAATTGTTGTCGCATACTGATGGTTGTTCATCACCAACTTTCAGCATTCGTAAATCCGGTTGGTCTGAAAAATCTGTTCATCACCAGCTTTCATCACCAACTTGCATCCAACTGGTTGGTCAGGAGAAGCTCGAAGATCTCTTGGCGACTCTGAGCGTCGGTCGGGGTCTCCAACTTGACTCGCGGAGCCTCGGCACAGTTGTGTACCGACGCAACGACTCTGGGTGCGGGAATCATCGAATCATAGGCTTTCTTAATGATGGATTCATTTGGATTCATACGGATTCATATGGATTCATATGGATTCATATGGATTCATATGGATTTATACTGAATCATGTGGAAGCATGGGGAATCATCCGACAACCATCAAGTTTTTGTCCATGATATGTGTTGATGATGTTGGGAATCATGAATATACTTGCTGTGTTGGAAGCAGAGTGATCCACGAGAGGGGTACAACACCCTTGCTGTTTGACATTGAATCAAAAGCATTGCCAGGTTCCAGCGCAATTCGAATCATTTTGGTGGACCCTCATGGGGCTGGGTGTCATGCGAGTTTTCAGGATTGAATTGAATGATTGTAAGCACATGGGGCTGGCTGTAGAATTTTCATGGATCGCTTGATCTAGAGATCGAAGAAGGTCGACATGGTGGGGCCACTGTGGAGGTGGCCACTATAATTCTGTTGGTTCGAGCTTTGGCTGGTCAATTGGGAATTGTTTGAATTCCCTGTGCTACCCCCTGTATATTTGGGCACCTTTCAAACATCAAACAATCTGTTTGTGTCTCATCCTTTAGTAGGAACACGGTCTCGTGCCGCCAAAGTGATCAGCCCTGTTTCGTCCTTTTTCAGCAGAGTCGCAGATTTCTTGTCAGGGCTCATCCAACCTGCCAAGTGGAAATGAGTGGAAGTGCGTTGAACTCAGCCCCTCAAAAAACCTGATGAATGTTGCAGTGCCATGTAGTGCCCAGTGAGTCCAGTGAGTCCACCTGTCGACTCCTCATTGACTCAGCTGAAGGATTTGGGGTTGCCGTTTGTGGAGTCCGTGGCCACGCGCCCTGCAGCTACTGGCAGCAGCTCCCACGCGGGATCCGGTGACCTATGGAACTGCCATGAAGGCCTTGGGACATCGCTGGCGTAGGCTGCTGCACTTGGTCGAGGCGCGGCACCAAGCAGGTCTCGTTGCGTGCTCCTGTAGTTGGGGCAGTAGCAGCAGGAGCAGTATACGACGTAGAGCTGTAGAAATATGCTCATCCAGAGTCCAGAGCCATGCGCCTAAGTAACACTTTAAACGAGGGATGATAGACACTTGCTTTCAAACGATCCTTGGACCCCCTGCTCGAGTGAAAGCCCTTGAAATTTCAACACTCATTTGGACTCGTATGGCGTCTTAAAAGTGGGTTCCCCTAAAATGGGTGGTTTATGACTGTAAACCCTTATTAATGGAGGAATTTGACAAACCACTATATCATATCCATAGTGTTGGGGTTGATCTCTCCGTTGGGAACCGGTTCAGGTCCATACTTTTGGTTGGTCATCCTATCGACGGGATCCACATGTCCATGATGGCTGGTGGTTTTATCTCTGACGTTGTTGGCTGCTATGGATGATTCGCTGGTTCATCGCGTTCAATTCGTGTAAGAGTCTGTTTCAAACACATATGCATACCATGAGTTAAGTTTGCTTCGTGCTCATTTTCTAATCTTTAGTCGGCCGATGTCTGAGCAAAACGGCATTGGTTGGTCAGCCGATGATGGTTGGTCCATGGTGGTCCATGGTGGTCCATGGTGGTCCATGGTGGTCCATTGTTGGTCCATAGTTGGTTGGGTGGTTATCATAGGAACTACGATGCCAGCAACATGGGAGACACAGGAGCTCGGCTGCGCGAACCGCTTCCACCTGAGCCTCTTATCCGTGGCCAGTTCCAGCGAGCACTGGCCTCTGGCCATCCATCTGGTGCAGAGCCACGACGTTGATGGACCTCTGGTGACCTCCAGCATCGCAGCCTGCAACCATGGCAGGCCAGTGGAGCAGCGACGAATGAATTGGCTTCAAGAATAGTTGGGGCATGGCAATCAGTTGGGTCGGGGGATTTTCCAGTTGCTTTTTGTCATTTGTTGCCAGTTGTGCAGGCACTGGCAGCTGGGAGTTGCAATTTTCCACTCGACTGGTCGCGCCCCAATAGCTGTTTCCAGTCGTGCAGTGTTCGAAGCCGTGGGCTCTTTTGGCCTGCGGCAGTCTCCTGGCACTGCAATAAGTTCATGGACTGCAGTTGCGACGCATGACAATCGACCTCAATCAGATTATCAACAGTGATTAATGATATAGATGTTCAAAATAGATTGTTGCTGTTGTTACCGTCGTTGTGACTTTCTATTGATTGTTGGAAAACATGTTATCATTGTCCTCCTTGATACCGCATCCTTTTCTCCTTGTTTGAAATCACCAATCACCATCGCACTCCGACTCAGCTGGAGCATAGCGGATGAATCTCCAAGAGTGCATGATTTGGGACCTACACATTCCAGCAGTTCATAGACAATCATTTTGAAGTATAGACATAAACACACCCAATTCAACGTTGGCCAGATCAAGGGAATCTCCCATCTCAACTTTGTGATTGTATGGGTCAAAACCGTGCAAAGTAGCAGGGCTTGGGCTCACCCAAAATGGAGGTTACAACTTCAGCTGGAAATAGGCACATCGACTCGTTTGAACAGAAATTGCCGGCAGCAAGAAAAGTGAGCAATTGTTAGCTCAGAAATAGGACAGTTGGAGCATTACTGGGGCAAGAAACGGACGGCCAAAAACAGTTTCAGAAGCCAATAGCATGCAAAAAGGAGAAAGTTATGGATTCCTCAGATTGGATAGGCAACGGATCATCCATGCCGTGGGATAAGCATGACAGGAAACATTTTGCGAGACCACTGGCAACTGGAAACTTAGCGATGGTCACGCATAGGCCGTTTGCAAGATAGGTACATCCCCCGACTTATGCTGAACAATCGGAGATTTGATGGCTAATAATAGCAGAGCTTTTCAGACCATATGATTGTTTGGCAAACATACCTAGTATTATCGCCTCGCGTCCCCACTATTGTTGCTGAATCCCTGCTATTGTTGGTTCACAATCTGAAAGTGTTGGTATGTGCCGCTTCATGCTGACTGCCATCCCCAAGACTCCTAACCAGTAATGCTTCAGGGCACAAAGTGATGCTTAAGGACGATGATAGCTTATGGCAAGGAGAAGTTTTCAATTGCTACAACAGAGTTATAGCCAATGGGATGGGGACAATAACACTAATTAATCATAGTATTAATAGTAGTACTAATAGGAATAGAAAAACAACAAACACAAAGAACAAAACAACAATAATTACAAGATACATATCATATACCGACTGACTGATTTAAATCACATTTTGCTTCATGTTTGAGTCACAACTCTTCCATCAGATTCCATCAGGTGGCCAAGCGCTGTAGCCCTGGCTGCTTCCTTCTTGGGCTGCCGCGTAGATAAGACCGCGGTGCTGACACGTGCAGCGGCCAGTGCTGAGGGGTGCAATGCTTGGAGTGCCGTGGCAGCTGTATCCAGGGAGGTGGGAAGATCTTGGGGTGAACATCTCCATACCAAGCAGTCAGCAGTGGGGCTATCAAGTGAAGAGAACCAAGGGAGCTGGAGGCACTAAGCAATGGTTTAATGGGGGAAATTCTGGATGCGGTTGGGAACTGATGATGTGGGGAACCAACGAAATATGGATATCGTTTTTAAGTATTCTGAACTAGGAGTGGTGATTAAGGCCAAACAGCAATATCGGGCACCAAACAGGCTAATTGTAGTGGCATGAAACTCCCAAGTCGGTTTTTTGCACTCCTGGCACCTCTCAAGAGGGATATGGGATTCGACTGACCGGATCTCTTCATATGCAGATGTGCAGTGCAGAAATAAACCAATCTGGTAGCCAATTTCTCAACCCACGAGCACTTGACATTCGCGGCCAGCCCCAGCATGTGGATCTGATCCTGCTGAGGAACTTCTCTGGTTCTCCTCGCAACCGTGGGTCAGCACTGGGATTTATCGACTTTCAACTTGGGACTGGCTGTGTATGGCCATAGCGACTGGCGTGCCTCGACACGTTGCAGATGGCTTTGGATTGACGAGTTTGGAACAGAAGATTTTCGGCATTCTGAGGCTAAGGCTAAGACGACAATCAACGGCTAAAAAAAAGGCTAAAATGGCTAACGAACAGCAATAAAATGGCTACCCGAAAACAACGGGATTCTTCCCGAATGGCGGTCCGGTCCAATACCAAATTTAGTCGATGTGTGATTTGGAATGATTTGGACTGATACGAAGCAGTGACTTGTGGATTTGACAGATGTCTAGGGCGGTATCCCACTGTTCTCATCGCCGCGGGTGTCCATGTTTTGCCATCAAAGATCATGGCCACCAAAGAGTGGCCACCCCACCAGACCATTTCACTTCTACAAAGATGATCGTTTCCTCTTTTCCAAGCCTGTCAATATTCATGAATCTAACTCATCGCTATTGCTGTTAGATCCATATTGTCAATTAGCCCTCCTATACTTGAGATAAATCGCCAGCTTTGCAAGATCGGCGGTGATGAACGAAGGGATCTACCATGAACTAATTTGCCACTGGTCTTCATGGCCGCGAAAATCCTTGCGACAAGCTGAGCAGCCATGTGCTGTTGGGTTGTGCTGCGTGGCCCAGGCTCTTCCATGGCGTTGCTGCAGGCCCGGCTTCACCGCGGACGTGTGGATGCTGCGTCCTATGGCTGCATGGTGCAGATCTGCTGCCGAGCTCAGCAATTGGAGAAGGCTCAGGAACTGCTACAGGAATCCGGGCGCCAAACAGGCCTGGTGGGGAGGGTGGCGCTGCTGAACTGTTGAGGCATGCAGATCTAGGTGACTTTGTAGTGCCACAAACTGCCGAAGTTCTATACCACCAGGAGACTAAAGCAAAGGATGGGGTATGAGAGATGCAGTCGCAGTGGGGAACAAGCGACAAACATGGGGATACAAGCATTAAGAAGAATAGCACCAGTGTGGCCACAAATGGTGCATCGCCCAAATTGGCCAAGTGCAGCGGTTGTTGCTCTGAAAGGATGACTTGATGGTATGCGGAATGTTGTAAGCAGTTCTGACTGGTACCACCATTATGCTGCACCATCATTGCAGCAATCATCTCGAATTTGCCATCTAAAGAAAACAATTCCATGACTGCCATTCTCTCTATGATGATTGTTGTCAACAATGGCGTTTCATCACCGGTTCGCAGCCGACCACTTGTCACTACGAACCAGCAATTGTCAGAGCAATCATAACAACCAGAGTTCTCATACTTGGCAGTGGGTCAAAACCCTGTACCCCTGGTTCCCCTATCATTAACCATTGCTTCCCTTATTATTGTTGGTGATTATCCCCCATTAGTTGGTTGGTTAACTGCTTGACCCATAGCCACTTCTTGTCATGGCAACCTTGTTGCTGGATGTCCCCACCTGCAGGTGCCTTAAGCCCCACCAGTTTCACCCCGCTGGCGGCTGCTCGCAGCTGGCTCAGCGCTGTGGCGCTGCTGGCGCGGGCGCAACGCGCGCGGCAGGCGGATGCTGCGCTGAGCAGGGCGGTGATGGCCCGTGCCTTGGAGGTGAGCAACCAAGGCTTCAGTGCGGTTTAGATGGGTTAAGCATAGGTTTACAAGCAATCAAATATCCAGATTATACAGTATATGGTACAATTGACATCTGTGTACACCTTGTTGTGAAGAAGTTTGAGTGAACGTTTCTGTATGTTCAACAGTGATTTCCTGCCTGCTTCTTGTTATCAACCCCTCACTGCTATCGCAGGTCCTATTCAAAACCATTGGCTTGACGTTTTCAAGACCCTGTTGCCAATGGCTTGGTCGTGATCAACCAGAATCAAAATGATCTAATGCACTTCACATTTTCATCCAAGGCTGACTCTCTTGGTTCTGGTTCATCCCGTGTTGATTGAGGCAACCTATCGGTTCTGAAATCTCTGGACGATCAACCTCAGGTTGGTGTCCTGGAAGCGCGGATGGCACCATGGCCACCGAGGTTGCGAAGCAACAGGTCGTTGGCGCGAGGCCTTCCACGTGCTGCAAGGTTTAGCTGAGGAAACCAATGACGTGGCTTTCGGTTCCGCGGCCGCAGCTGCCATGGGGGGAGGCCCATGGGTGGTATTCTATTGTGGATACCTCCATTTTAGGCTTTGCCAACTGTCAAAGGCACCCTCTTGTTTGTTTGCGTCGTGGATGTGTTGCATAGAGGAAAAAATCAAGGGTCGAAATTCACTGTTTTGCACGCCGTACTCATTTACAGCAAACTATTGAATCCGGTTTCTCGGTAGAAATGACTCACAGGCATGCGTTTTGGGGTCCCTTATGCTTGTTTTGAGGCAGGCCGATTTAAACATTCGGGTGTAGAAACTGCGAAATTCAGAAACTGGTTGAGTCGACTAGCAGGACAAAGACACATACACAAACACGAACGTCGTGCATGCAATCGCCAAATCTTGAACCTGTACAGCCAACCGTGATCAACCAGTCATGGTTGCAACAGCCATTAGTGACGGTCAAAACCAACCATGATCATTGCAAGATCCCACTCTTGCATATCCCTATTCCTCGTTGTTTTTGCACAAGATTACAACCAATCATGAGTATGAGTATGAGCATAATTTTTGTTTGTTGTTAATTGTTGTTTCCCCTCACAGAAAAAATAATCACAGTAGGTCTCTTGCTACTGGCAATTGAAAATTCAATCACTAATTTGACTACTTATCTGATGGATTAGCAAATAGGGAGTCAAGTCTATTGATCAAATAAGTAATTGAATTTTCATCCAGATTCACCGGAATCAAATTTCCAGTCAAATCTGTCTATTAATCAAATAGGCAATGTCTTGGTTGATCCCGTTGACTCCTTGCGTCGTTGGTCCCAGGGCGCTGCCAAGCTGAGGTTCTGCCACTGCTTGCTGTTCCGTGGCGCCTGCGCGATGGAGAGAAGCGTTGGAGCTGGTCGAAGTGGCGCGGATCAGGCGATGGACCGAAGCACCATGGGGGTTCGTACCAGCCACGAGAAGGAACGAGCTGGTGAACTGTAGGGGTTACGAAGTAGCAATGAACTGTAGGGGTTGATAAGCAGCAATGAACTGTAGGGGTTGATAAGCCGCAATGGACTGTAGGGGTTACGAAGTAGCGATAAGCAGCAATCACCAACAATAGTTGATTCTAGCTCAGGATATGTGGTGTTAAGCTACAGGGGGTCAAGAGGCTTCATTCCTTTGGGATGTCACAAAATACAAAGGTGTTTGTAGCAGTGGTGCTTAACCAAATTATCGGTTATTGTCGAACTGAAAATCTTGAAAACCTCTGACACAGCACAACTCTGCGATTGTCAGACGACTTAGCAAATTTTATCCTACTGTAACTAGGAATCTACCCTCAACGTTCTTGATATCCCGATCGCCGATTGTTGTTGCCTCCATAGATTGGATACCATTGCCATCATGTAATGTTCGATCACTGTTCAGAGACCATCCCTGATTCTCAACTTTTCTGAATGCAAAATTGACCATGCCATCAAACAAACGGTATTCGTACGTCTGAACCATCATTAATCATCAATTACAGTACGCATCATCAATCATCTTGTAGGGTTTTTGATCTTGGATCTTCAATGAACCCCCATCGATCATTCATTACAGAATTCATTCAGTAAGCATCATTCACTATCAATTGACTGAAGTGAACCATCATTAACCATCAGTAATCCTTCACCATCATAAAACAAACCATCACAGACTCTATTTTTAGAACCATCACTGGACATGATCAGACATGATCAAATCGCTTATTATCAGTGAGCGTCATGACAAATTATCATCATAGAACCATCATAGAACCATCCATTGAACCAACTACCATCCATTGAACCATCCATTGAACCAATAAGTATCATAGAACCATCATTTAACCAGCATTTAACCATCAATTGAACCAATTAGCATCATAGAACCACCATTTAACCGGCATTTAAGCATCATAAACCACTACTAGTCACTACCATCAGAGAACCCTCAGCGCCGTGCCTCGCTCGCCAGGCACGTGGCCGTCGCCTCAGTGCAGCTGGCTGCGGCCTTGAACGCAGCAGGAACCACGCGCTGGCGCGTGGTGTTGGCCTTGGAGGCAGGGGAAACGGCAACGACCGGGAGAAGGAACCGTCTCAACGGCATCAACCATGGGGTTTTATGGTGGTCATCAACGGTCATGGGGTTTTGTATAAGTTTAATGATGGCTAATGATGGCTAATGATGGTTAATGAATGGTCAATCATGGTGATCTTAATGGTTCATGATGGGGTTTGATGATGGTTGATAATGGGGTTTTGAATGGTTGATAATGTGGGGATCGATAGCTGACAGGAACCAAGAATCATTTTTTGATTCTTACCTGGTGGAGTGTTCATATCGGATTACCGTATAGGAATTGGTGGTGCCAGGTGATTATAACCCATGATCGGGAAATCATATATTTTAACCAAACATTTGAGCATCGCTGAACATAAGGGTGGGATTGGTGGTTCCCGCAAATTGTCATCCTCTTAAGTCTTTCCCGCGTCAAAATTAGGAACTCGGCCACTGGTCTGAAAGTGTAGCTGTTTCTTGGTCTCTAAAGCTTGGGTGACTTCAAAGTGTGGCACACTTCCACGTGATATTGGTCGGAATGGGCCGAAGTAGCCGCGCAAGGGTTGGGTGACATCCAGAGTGGAAGTGACCGCAGAGTGTGGTTTCCATTTATACTGCAGATGAGCCATCTCTCACCACTTGGTATGAACAATTTCATCCCACGGTTTCAAGGGGATTCACAACCAGTTTCATCTATTTCAAGAGGCTGAGGCGGAGTCAATCACACAACCAGTCATGGAGGTTTGATTCTGTCACGGTGGTTCCTTGGAAGGAGGCTTTTTGTGGAAGCAACAATGACAGGATCGGGTAGCGTTGAAGCTGCAGGATGCTTATCATCATTGTGGCGACATCATTTCTTCTGAGCGCACGGTCACCAGCGCCGTCTTTGGAAGATCCTTTGCTTCAGTCGGAAGGCGCTGGCCACAGTGTTTTTTGCTCGGTTGGAGGGGAGATTTGTTGAGCCTGAGCAAGGTTGGAGAATTCAATGTCGTTGTGAAAGAGACAGATTGTGCGGGGATGAATGTTCACCGGAAGGATCCATGGATCGTTTCTCTTGGCACCATTGCCTCACGATTTCTTTGGCACTTGTGGCAAGGATCTTTCTCAACATAGTGGTTTCGCAAAACAGGGGTCCCCCAAATCATCCAGTTTGTTAATCGTTGATAGCATTAAACCCACCATTTTTGTGTCCCCGCATTTGTATCGATACTTCCATGGCAAAACGATGGAGGTGTCCATGGCGCGCGCCCCCAAGTCATGGCGCGTGGCACGGTGGTTTCCCACGACATGACATGGTGCACCAGGCTGCTGGATGAAATGACTGAGACCTGCTTGGCACTGACTGCACGGACCTTGCGGGGAGAAAGAAATGGCAAGCGCCCGGAGGTTGTAAAAAGTGTGTGTGATCAGGAGCTAAGAAACACTTTGGAAAACTCGATTTTGATGGGATTTCCAAGGCTCAAATGTGTCCTCTATCGGCTTGACTCAGGGTTCGATATCTATTCTTACTGGTTGGACCGATCCCCTTTGTTTGAGAGGCTTGGGGACTTGGAACTGCTGGTGTTGTTCGCTTCTTACATTTATTCATTGTCCTTCCTTCTTTGGATCTCATTGCCGCATCACCCATACTCTATGTTGGTGCACTTTGTTGTAGGCTGGTTTTAGCCATTGCAGCTGGGCCCTCCACCAGCTATCCCCAGATGTAATGCTAAGTTACGAGCATTTGGGAAATCACCAGGGTTTTGGGGTACCCGAAATATGCCAAAGAAGCTATGCTGGCGTCATGAACTGGTGAAGAGTGGCTTGTCAGTTGTCCAACAACAATGTCAACAGCAAGTGTCACGATTTTGTTCAGCAGTGCTCATGCTGGACATCATTGAAAATCCTTTCGATTGCAAACTGCATGTGGCCAGCAACGGCTGTCAAGTTGCCTCCTTGCAGACGAGCCACTGGCAAGATCAGACCATGAAAAGCGCAAGCGTGACACGAGTCAGAATAGTTGGCACTTTGAGAGGAGCAGAGAGCAGAGCATTCACTCTTGCTATATTGAGAGTAGAATAGTGATTCTGTTATCAATCGTTTCATTTTCACATTTTTCTGAGTCAGAAACATTTCCGATAGCTGTGTCCATCAATGGTACCCGAGGGTTGATGAGCTGATTTCAGTCTGTTGACATGGGCAGGATGACCATGGCTTTGCGTGCTTTACTCTGTCATTCTTTGCGAAGAATCTGTAGGTTGACTTCGGAAACCATGGTTTTCTCCTCCACTTCTTGGAAACCTGGAGTTGAATTAGGAAAACCCGAAGCCTCATTGCACTTGGGCGTCAAAATGCGTCTTTCACCAAGCATTACCAGCCCCTCCAGCTGCTGATGATTCGCCGTCCTGATGTGGTGGGAATCCCCGCCGGGCTGCCACAGTGGATGTTGGAAGCTGTGAAATAGTCCCGCATCGATCAACGCATATACTTTACTAAATAAGTAGCTGGATGAACAAGTTTAACGAGGTTTAAGGGCTTAATCAAGTAAACTCAGCTTCATACCAAACAACTCGGGTTGTGCATGATTGCAGTGAAACAATGCACATGTCAACGATGAGCTACAGCTCTAACGTCGGTGACTGGCAGCCACCACTTGCCATGCTGAGGTGGCAACAACTAGCTGCGCTGCAGCAATGCACCATTCAGGGAACCCTCATGCAGGGCGCAGGTGCGCTGGAGGGCGGTGGAACCGGTTCTCCATGTGTGTCACCTATGGTCATGGCCTCCATTGTAGGCATTTCCACTCAACATGTGCGCCAGCTTGGATGGCACTATTTGTTTCGATGGTCTTTTCATGTCAAATGAGTCAGATGTTGACGATATCGTCGAGCTTGAGTTCTGGCTGCCCATACGACTGAGTATAGTCACTTGAAGGCCACATCTCGTGGCACGATGCTTGCACCTAAGGGCTGTGGACCCTTTCACAAATAATACCTTATACCAGGAGATGGTCAGCCATGGGATGGTAAGGGTTCCTGACCAAGGGACATCATGTCCGTGAAAACATTTGAGACCATATGGCGCATAGTTCATGTTGCCGTGAAGGTCGTGCCAGAGATTCTTGCTGTAGCTTGGTTCTTCTGTTGAATGTTGAGTTTGGATATCGGAGCACCAGGGAATACCAGGAACATCACTAGTGGTCAGCATTGGTGACTGAAGATCTTGAGCCACATATCATGAGATGGTTTTCTTGAACAGTTTTGCAACCAGTGCGGTGGCAAAATGATTGGGTTGCAACCAGGCTGGACTCCCAGTGCACCGCTGACAGCGGCGCCAGCTGGCAACCAAGGCAAAGGCAGGGAGTTCATTGGCATGTGAAGAGATCGGCTACTGCAATCCTTGACCTACAAAGTCGTATGCCGTTTGGACATGAGTGTGTCTTTGTGAAGAAATATTTGTGTACTACTACACACTTGATTTCTCCAGATCCACACAAAAAAAATTGGCTTGGAACAATGCTTGTCCTGCAATGAATCATGCAATTATTTCAAATCTGTGTTTGTCAAAATTAAACATTCATGGAGTTACTCACAGTTATTCACAGTGATTAACGATTATTCACAGTTATTCACAGCTATTCACCACTGACTAACCATTGATTAACTTGAAAAACCAGCAATTAATGGTTGTCACTCATGATAATTAACAATGATTATTAACCATTACTGATTAACAATTGATCATCAATTTCACCACTAATTAACCATTGATGAACCACTCATTCAGCACAGAATGACCTCAGCGGTGCGTGATACCTCCATGGCTACCCTCAGGTGTGGTTCACGAGGCTCCCGTGCGCCAGGCGCGGGAACAGCTAGGAGCCACTGGTAGCTGGTAGCGGCCTTGCGACTGCAGAGTTTTCCCCAGTCTGGTGGTCAACTCGACTTAGGGACCGGGTTTTTTCTCGGTTCTTTAAGCGCAATCCTTGTGTGACAACGTGCCTCTTAAGTCCCACATTGAGGTCATCCTGAAGCCGCACCCCTTGCCAACCTTTGTCACCTATGCCTGGCAGAACTGGCGCTCCACATCGTCTCGTCAGGTCGTGACGCATGTGCCAGCACCCAAAGCCAAGCCAAAGGTGGGGCGGCTGGGATGGTAACATGGATACAAGGAGCGCAACGGAGCCGTTGGTCATGGGATAAACCAAAACGGCCTTGGTATGTCAAGTTCTTCAACGCAATTTCACCAGCTGTTTCAGCTGAACTGTTCAGCGGCAAATAAGCGTTTGTATTGGAGCGACGCGTATAAATTCAACCGTGTCTAAGAGTCATTGATGGTTGTAACTGTTGTAGCCATTCGTCATGGTCATCTAACAAGAATCTCACCTCGCCCTCCAGGCGGCCAAAAATGGCATCCTTGTTCGGCTGTCGAGCCGTGTGTCCGGGGCTCATCGTATCCACATCCAGTCAACCCTGGCCTATGGTGAGTGTATTGAGGTACTGTTGGAGACCAATATTTTACCGAAGCGTTTTCAACAGCAGTGGGTCTCCTGTCAACTCAAGGGCAGACAAGCAACGAATCATGATGTGAACAAAGAATCGGATGCTGCTTTCATTTTTGACACCTCAAGGTTTTTCGTAAAGAACAACTCGCGTTCATTGAATCCGTGGGACAATATGACCAGATAATTGAGACATGGGCATAGTATAGTAGGAGATCCATATCAATAAACTACCCTGCAATTTTATCAGAAACAGGTTTGGATTTACCATCAAATAGGGCGTTGTGGATCTATGAAACTCGTCAAGGAGGAGCTGTAGCTCCAAGTCATCCGACAAGCAACCGCAGAGAAGTAGGGGCCCAGGCAGCTTGGGAAGCTCTCATAGAATCAGGCGTGGAAGTGACCCACGGGCTACGAAGAAGATGGGATGAGAAGTCAGCTGATCACGTGCGAATACTTCATCAGCCAGTGAACATTGATCAATCTATGGTAATGCAACCATGAAATATTGATGCAAGAGGCCCTCGGAATTTCACCTGCGATTGAACAGCTTGTGGCCAAAACACCCAGGCATCAGGGATCCGACCACCACCCAATCAACCCTATTGACGCAATGCAATGCCAGCCATTGGATCGACAGCCACAAACGAGTGGCAAAGCGTCTTCTCGAACATATATATTCCAGTATATGGCGATGCGTTGAAACATGTTGGGCAGTCAAAAACATCAGGTTTCAACCATTTTTATTTTGAGCATATTTTTTGAGATACGCAAAAAAAACCTGGATGGGTTGATAGTCGAGACCTCATGCTCAACTCAGAGGGATCCAACGGGTAACCGTTATGGGATGAGATAGATTATTTTTTCATGGTTCATAGGTCAGAAACTATCCATGGCTCAGGCTTTAGCCTCTTTTTGCCCAAGTGCAATGAATGGAATGAAGCTTGGAGTGATACCGATGGTGCCAGAATTTTGTTGGTGTCTTGGCTTGACCATGACCACGGCAGTCGTGCTGAGGCAAGATTTCGACGACCGTCTGGATGCCAAAGGCATGGCGCACTGCTGTTGGCAAGACCCACAATTCCCTGATTTCTGGTTCGATCTGCTTGGTGGATGTGGTTCTTCTTGTCTCTCCGTAGCTTCCTGAAGCTTGGGGCCTTTGGCGTTTGATTTTGTGGGGTGGATTACACACTTGAAACTTCAATTTCGAGGCATATGATGAGTCTATCTACCTACCTGTCTATCTGCGTACCTGTCTACCTGCCTACCTATCGATGTGCATCTACAAGTGCACATGCACCGCATCTTTTGACCACTTTCGCACAGGGATCCATCTGTACGACCTCGTCAGAGGCTGCAGTTCGAACGAGGCAGTTGGGCTCATGGTTGGATCACAAGGGGACCAGTTGCCATCAGCGCAGGGGGACCAGGAGGATTCGAAGGCATGAAGGCAGCACCCATGTGCAATTCGCTAGGGATCAGTTTCCTACTGGTAGAGCTCTACCCTGCTCTACCCTGAGTGACAAGTGACAAGTGAAAAGTGACTCATCGGACCCCACGCAGCCTGACGCCAGGGTGTTCGAAAACGAGGAGAGAGGAGCATCCAGGTTGTGCCCCCAGATGTCGGTTGTCCGGCTATCCAAACCCAGCTGGTTGGCTGCTTGGTTGGGGTGTCACAGTGTTGGACCCCTGTGGTTGTGTGTTTGGTTCATCTGCTACATGTCTGGATTTGGTGTTGATTCTCACTTGGTGCCAAGATGTGCATTTTCTTTGATTTTCAATTAGAGTGTCCCTGATCAAGCTAGGTTGCAGGATACTTGAACAAGCTGAGTGGAAATTAGGGCAGCATAACCATCCCAACCTCACGATTTTTGTGCTCGCGGACCATACCTTGGGGGTACCATGTGGGACCTGTAGCACCACCTGCAGAACCACAGTGGAAGCTGGACCTGCGATGTGCTGCCCCAACAGGTGAGCGACAGCGAAGATAGCAGAGGAGGCTGGGACGGTGGTCTGTTGCAAGGTGGGATAGCCATTGGTGGCTGATGGATATGGATAGAAAAATATAACATAGTTAGCAGTTAGCTGATAACTGTGATGAATAACTATAGTCATGATATGGCTGATAGTGATTTATTGCTATCTACGACTATAACTCTGATTGATGACGCTTGGCAGCCAGAGTTCACACAACCGATGGGTGACGGAGATTGGTCGTGAATGCTTTGCAATCATGCTTAATGATGTTGTGGACCCCAATAAGCAGTGGTGAGTTTTCAGCTGTTGGTTCAACACGGCCGTCCTTATGCAGCTACTTGGTGCATAGCTGCAGCCGCAGCATCATGAGTCCCTACCACCAAAGGAGAATGGTGCAAAAATTCCTCTCGCGGACTGTGAGTTGGAGATCCACCAGTGATTGAACCAGAGCTGCTTAGTCGAAGCCACCCCCAGATCTCCGCCAGGTAAACCGGCTCGAAGGTGCCGTGGGTCTGCTGGTTTTCAGGGGAGTTGTTGGAGGTCTGGTGCTTCCATTTCCCCAGGCTGACTGGTTTCCCCCCTAAAGATCATCAGTTTTGGATATCCCGGAGTGTTTCCGACATGTGGGGAACATCGCTTTTTGTTGTTGCTTGGCTACCTCAGCTTTGTCCGCCATTGTCAATCATCACCAAGGATCATTGGAGAAGTATTCACCCATTACTATCCAAGTGCCAACCTTTATTGCCAGCCATGTTGAATTACCGAACAGTCATCCACCATTCCTATTCATCATAACTGGTGTCTCTACATGTTTCTATATAGTGGTAGGCCCGATCATAAGTTGGTTAGTAAGCCAGCTTAGAAGCTAGTTATCTCTAGTACCACTGGTACCCCAGTGAGCTGACCTAAGTCAACCGTCCCTAGGGCGCATCACTTTGCTGCTTTGCGAGAGGCATCGGGCCGAAGCCCGCGGAAACCGCCCGTCGCCGAGCCCCAGTGATACTGCTGCGGTGCAGGCTCGGACTGTTGAGAGCGTTGCAGGGGGTATGGGGGGATAGGAAGCTGCAGTCCTATATTGGCTGGGAATAACAACGCACCATACAGTTGTAGGCACCCATGGAATTCCCAGCCAAAGTATCATAATAATCTAATACTGATAAATACAATAGGCATGCTTCTTCACGGAATCTCATTATGACTTGAACCCAGGGTTGGTTCTGTCTCTAGGCACCTACTATCCACTGAACTAGGAGGCCATGTCCATCAACCCAGAAGATTGTGTGCAGAGATTCCAAGCTTCTGTTCAAGCACATACGGTCACTACCAGACCAATACTTTAGGACTTTGTTCAATTGTAGCTAGCGATGGGAAGAGTTGGGTATGACAATCAATCATGTCACGACAACTGCTGTAACCCAGTACTATGGACTATGGGCATAGACTCCAAATCCAGCAAATATGCGCACTTTGAATTGGAAACCGTAATCATTTGAGAGCCTTCATTCTAGGCAACACAGCAAATGTTGAAGAGATTGGCAACTTAAACGAGCGAAGCCATCTTGGCGAGGGGGTGCAATGAATACCTGAATATGAAATAATATGAACATATCTCAAGCTTCTGACCAACGTGTGCTCGAATCTGATGCTTCCAGATAAATCTCTCACCATGGACAGCTGCTTCAATACGGCATCACAAGTCCAACAAAAAGTCCAAGGATGTGAGGATCCGATCCCGGCAGTCGCGATTCAAGGAGATTCAGCACTCCGATACGATTTTGCACCTGCGAAACTTCTTGGACGGGAGGGTCATGCTGTGAGGGAGCTTGGCCCAACCGCAAGCCATCCAAATGAGTGAGTCCCACAGGTACCCGTGGGTGACAGTTGGAGGGAACTATGCCAATCGTGAAAGATGTGAAAGACCTATACCTGTTAAACCACCAGCTTTACAGTGTCTAACCCAAGTGATGCTGGTGGAGAATCTAGGAGAAAGAACCTGCTTCCATTGGCTGGGATGATAACCAGCAATACGCACTATCACTGGAACCATAACATAGTTGACCAATGTTCATTGTGGAGCTCACTTTGTGAATAGTTTCTGTGGATCTTTGATTTGCTGGCTAAAACGACGCTGACTCATTTGGAACCCATATTTTGTTTGGACTTTTGTGGCATGGTGACATTGTCTCTGCTGCACCTTGGGGTCATTCAGCCTTGAAAATCGATACCAACGTGACCGGTGAAATTTACAAGCTGTTGGCTGATCGTGTTTTAGGATCAAGGTTTTTGGTCATGGACAGTCATCATTCTTTATCAAATCAAAATAGCCATCAACCACAACTCGCATGCACAGACATTTAGATAGATACATGCCTCGATAAATAGTTAGATGGACACCTTCGTACACATTGAGATTACACCATTTCAGGGCTCCAACGTCGGAGCAGTCCACGGTTCAGGAGTCCGGCAATTGGAACTGCTGTGTGCTGGAGCGGTACGGCACGGAAGCTGCCGGCCGTCGTGGGGAGTCCAAGCGAGGGGCCCTGACTCTTGGCCTGCCTGGCTGTGAGCAGTAGACCTTTTCTTTGGATGAATTTGATGCTTGGTCGCTTGGTCACTTCCTCCCGAGCAAACTATCTATCTCTCTATCTCTCTTTCTACCTAACTACTCCTCCCTCTCTCTGAAACATATGGGTGCCTCCACAGGAAAGCCACGCTCCATCCTCCTTGTCCAAGACATGGCGAAGACCGAGTTCCCAGCCACCATCCAATAGTCAGGTTGGAAGCAACATGGTTGGATGAATGCACCAACATGTGAGGCTTTAAGATCACAAAGCTGGTAATTGAGGGTCTGAGTGCATGGCTTGGTAGTATACACTTGTCAGTAGGAGGAATTCCCTCTTGATGATGATCATTTCCAAAAAAAATATATATGTATACACGTGCTGCACATATCTACATATTCATTTTGAACATTTGAACATAGGTGGATTTTCATATTACTTGTCCTTTGTTGGTTAAACCGTTGGTTCTTGACCACCACAACTGACCCTTGCCCCACAACGGTTGAGGCGAGCGCATCTCCTTTGCGCGCCACGCTGCATGGCAACGCTTGCGGAGCGCCTGTAGCATGCAGGAGCCGAATGATGCTGAGGGCTGTGGACCCAGCAAAGCCAATCAGATTTACAACTAGAATTGTTAACTGATGTTGGTATTAACTGATAATGACAATAATTGTTGATTGATGTTAATTATTTACAACTAATTGATATTGACTGACATTAATTGATATTGACTGACATTAATTGATATTGACTGATATTAATTGATATTGACTGATATTAATTGATATTGACTGATGTTGACTGGTATTGACTGAAATCAGTTGATATTGACTGATATTAATTGATATCGACTGATATTGACTGATGTCAACTGATAATTATCAATCCAGTACTGTTTATTTTTGGGGAACCTCGCTAGAAACCTGGAGTCATGACCCGCTGCCACTTGGGCACCAATGAATTCCCCAGAATGGCTGGCTGTGAATCTCCCAGCGGAGAAAAAGGCGGACCCAAACCCTTGGGCGGACCCATGTGGAAGTGGCTCAAGCTTCAATGTAATTGTTCCATGTTTTTCTTTGCCTCAACGGGCGCAATCTGATGCTATCTGCAGGGAGATGAGCTTGGCACACTCTGCGTCATCAATCATGCATTGGCTCCGAAAAAATCCAGCAGGGCAGGAGTTTGTTTGTAGAGGAACTGGAGGAGCATTTGATTGGATTGTAGAGTCACATGAGTGAAACCATGTATAGTGGGTATATCTATGTGTATATGTATGTATACATATATATACATAGATTTTATATATACACATGTAATAGATCTTCTAATACACATAAGTCTGTGAATACGCAACCCACATATACACATAGATGCATGCATAGGCACACACACATACACATGTACGTGTCTATTTATCTATACGCGTACGGATATATGGTGCGTATACCTTCATTTCATTGGGGATGATAATATGGCCTGGTTCTCCCATCATTAACCATCGTTTTCCCTTATTATTGTTGGTAAATCCTCCATTAGTTGGTTGGTTAATATTGGTCCACAGCCATATATTCCCATGGTCCTTCCAAGCACAACTGCTTCAACCATTGGAAGGAGGTCACTGCAAGGGGCTGGGCACGGGATCCTCAGGGAAGCGGTGCTAAGGGGGTTTAACGGGAGAGATCTTGGATCCCCTATGCGGAAGTTGCAGTGGTACTTTGTGTTTGTTTGTGCCAAATGCCCTTATGCTCGGGTGGTTCTGTGAGTACTTTTGACACACATGCATAGCGACAGTCTACATTTTTCTTTTGCGGTGTCGTCATTACAAACAATGCATCCTTTAGTATTGGGGCCGTTAGTTGGTAGTCAACAAATCTGGTGAGCCTTATGGTTTTAGTGATTCATATGAAATTATTCTGGTTGGTGGTTGTTTTAAACATTTTTATTTTCCCTAGTACTTGATGATTAAACCACCAACCAGTATTGGTTCTTAACTACCACTCATCATGAGCTCCAAAGGCTCACTGGGAGGACGTTGTGGTGCATGCCAAGGTCTCTGGTCGCAACGAGAAGCATGGAGTTATGGTACGCTGGTCGGCGAAGAGGGGATGGGGTGAACAAGTGGGGTGTAAACAAAGTGGTATATTACTGTGATTTTTAATATCAATGATTTGCATATCATATATAAAGTATGCTGTGCGGGCATTTGAAACCACTGATATCAATTTCCAATACTCTGTATCACAGTGGCTGTGTGCAGAAGGCTTTTGCTGCTTTATGGATATGTCTTGACATATCCGTCAGGCTGAAGCTCGGAATGCCAAAATTAGATGGTTTAATAGTAAAGGTAGTCGACCTTGGGATATATATATATATATATATACATATATACATATATACATATATATATATATACATACTGTATACATAGAGTAATCCTGGAGTGGTTAGAAAATGAAATTGGACCATCCTCACTAAGGAAATGGCTTCAACATTGAACGTGGGGGATATTCAGCATCTACTCAAGGATGGTTATACACAATTGTGGGGGCTCGTTGATCCTTGGTCACCGGTTGGAAGGGACCCGGGTGGTTGGCCATACCCTGGAGATATGGTTGGCTATTGTGAGTGTTGCGCTGCTTGTTTTAAGCACTCAGTAAGCGATGGACGATGGGCCATCATCAGCCTGATTCTCCGCAGTCCATTTCCGCATTGAACCACCAAGGTCCGCATTGTTGTCGTGGAAGTGCCTCAAAGTGAGGCTTGGAGGGACAAGGGGGTTAGCATCATGGCCATCACCATGATCATCACTACCTGGCCCATGACGCTGCTATCATTTGTTATGGTTATTAAATGTCATTAGGTTGATCACTCTCGCTATTCATTATCGTCAGGATCACATTATGACACTTGTGACAGAAAAAAACATCACCTGGATCATTCTCTCCAATCGAAATCAGCCACAGCAAATCTCAAGATCTGTGAGCCCTCTGCTTACCTGCTATTGTCAGGCCGATGATAAGCCAGGCCTGGGTGTGACAAGACTAGGAGCTGGTGGGTTTCTCGAGATTTGATGCGCCCCAACCCACACAGAAACCAAGTTTAGGTATTTGTTGAAGCAGCTACCCCATTTCTTCAGAGATAAATATATCCGATTGAGCAGTTGCTAAAAGCACTCGTTGATGAGTATGGGTTCAGTCTTGCCAGATCGTTTGTTGAGCGTTCTCATTTGCCATGAAGTGAGAATGCATTTGCCATTCAACCAGCAGAACCGATTTAAAATAGTTTTCTTTCACGGATGGTCAGCCAATGGTGTCCTCAGCGGCACTGTAGTCCATTTGGTAGCTTTGCCTGCTTGCTGGACCATAGCATTTGGTGTTGTGACTTAACTGGTGACTGACAATGTGACTGACAATGGGTATTTATAGGGATTCACCAGTTCTAGCTTGAGATTAACTGGTTGAGATTCTGAATCCCTACAAATGCCCAGAATCTCAAGCTATTGAGCTGGCGAACTGTTGGAACCCCCAGGTTGTGCTGAAAGCAACGCAGTGGTTTGGTGTGCAGGTGGAACCTCTGGGGAGAGCCCTTTGCCGTTGCTTGGCTTTGGGAGGCGATGATGTATTTTTTATGTGAGAACCATGGCATTTGAGTGTTACAACAATGTTTGTTTGTGACAATCATTGAGTGCAACAATGTTTACTATCTAGTATGTTGTGTTCGAGTTGTATGTGTGCATTCATGAGTATTTGGATCAAGCAGATTCGCTCGCCAAGCTTTGCACTGGGATTGCTCACCACCATGGCATTCACCAAGTCTCGTCCCATGCGCGGAGCTGTGCTCTTGGCGATGTGCGTGTGCAGCCTGTGGGGCTTCTCCGCCAGGGCTTACACCGCAACGGAAGGATGCACCAAGGAGGCCTCTACAGGTGTGAAACTGGTGGGTGAACATCCACTTTTCTTCACCTTGCTGTCCATGTTGCTCTGTGGCGCCCTGTGCATCACTGAGAAGTCCGTGACCCCAAAGCTTGAGTTTGGCAACCGAGACTACTTCACCTTCCAGATGATCCAGAACATCTTGTGCTTCGCCTCCGGTTTGATCAACGCCTTGTGCATCTTTGAGATGGGCATGACGGTGAGCCATCAGAGCGGCAACACCAGCCACACCGGACGTTTGATCATGGATGGAGGTGCTGCGTTCGGACACCTCTTGATGGCCTTCTGCTTTGGATCCTTCTTCGCAGGCTACAGCAAGGCAGATACCGAGTTGATCTACTCTGGCCGATACTCTCCCAACCTCCTGGCTGCGTCCTTGGCAGTGGTGGCCGGATGCGTGGTGTACTTCTGCAAGGAGCACGGTTGCGATGGCAACGACAACAGGTCGGAGAGTCTCTTGCTGTTTGCATTCTCCCAGGGCATCATGAATGGCATCACCCGAAGGTGCCAGACTCTGCCCATTTGCACCACCCACTTCACTGGCTACCTCACCGATGTGGGCACCTTGTTGGGATGGTGTGCCCGTGATGGTGTGATGGACGAGAAGTTCTGGAAAGCCATGCTCTTCGCAGCAGGCATCTTCTTCTTCGGCATGGGAGGTGTGGCGGCCAAGGAGTTGCATGAGGCCTACAGCATGCAGGCAGCTCTGATTGCAGCAGGCCTTATGGCAGCCGTTGCTGGCGGCTTGGTGCCAGTAGTGGTGAAGAAGGTGGCGTAGAGAGGCTCTTTGGCATGCTGCGACCACGTTGCAATGATGTATAGTCTGAACAAATAATTCATGGAACTCTATGTGTATGCAGTTTTTGTGCGCTTTTCCGAAGTGAGTGCATTTTTCCTTTGGTGCATTTCAACCGGATCTGGGACCCAGATTGGCGAGGTTGATGCCTTGCCGTCAGGCCCATGCCGGAGCATCTGAAAGCCATGCGGTTTTCAAGACTCAGGTTGGAGACAAAGACAGATGGCAAAAACAAGGCTTTTCAACCCAGATTCCAGCCGGTGCAGAGATGGATCAAGAAGCTAGCACAAGCCGGGGGGGTGGTTGTTCTTGGATACTATCAGTTATTTTGTTGGCATGATTAACAAGTTTTCATGTTTGTTGATCTTTATTGGCCATGAACAATATTTACCCATAGCCCTGAAAAGACTTCCGCCAGGGGCCACCAACCAACAGCCCTTGAGAAAACATCTGTTTAGTTGCTGTTGAATGCCGTTGTATGCTGTTATCATCAATGAGTCGCAAGAATCATTCAGCAGCATCGATTGTCATTAAACATCATAAACTAACCATCATGGACCAGGGAGGGGTTTTGGACGTTGCCAAGATGTTTATACTTTGGTTTGCAGTAAATGTCTGAGAGGTTGCAGCGTTTGCTCAAGATTCGCTCGCCAAGCTTCGCCCTGGGATTGCACACCACCATGGCATTCACCAAGTCTCGTCCCATGCGCGGAGCTGTGCTCTTGGCGATGTGCGTGTGCAGCCTGTGGGGCTTCTCCGCCAGGGCTTACACCGCAACGGAAGGATGCACCAAGGAGGCCTCCACAGGTGTGAAACTGGTGGGTGAACATCCACTTTTCTTCACCTTGCTGTCCATGTTGCTCTGTGGCGCCCTGTGCATCACTGAGAAGTCCGTGACCCCAAAGCTTGAGTTTGGCAACCGAGACTACTTCACCTTCCAGATGATCCAGAACATCTTGTGCTTCGCCTCCGGTTTGATCAACGCCTTGTGCATCTTTGAGATGGGCATGACGGTGAGCCATCAGAGCGGCAACACCCACCTGGATCATTCTCTCCAATCGAAATCAGCCACAGCAAATCTCAAGATCTGTGAGCCCTCTGCTTACCTGCTATTGTCAGGCCGATGATAAGCCAGGCCTGGGTGTGACAAGACTAGGAGCTGGTGGGTTTCTCGAGATTTGATGCGCCCCAACCCACACAGAAACCAAGTTTAGGTATTTGTTGAAGCAGCTACCCCATTTCTTCAGAGATAAATATATCCGATTGAGCAGTTGCTAAAAGCACTCGTTGATGAGTATGGGTTCAGTCTTGCCAGATCGTTTGTTGAGCGTTCTCATTTGCCATGAAGTGAGAATGCATTTGCCATTCAACCAGCAGAACCGATTTAAAATAGTTTTCTTTCACGGATGGTCAGCCAATGGTGTCCTCAGCGGCACTGTAGTCCATTTGGTAGCTTTGCCTGCTTGCTGGACCATAGCATTTGGTGTTGTGACTTAACTGGTGACTGACAATGTGACTGACAATGGGTATTTATAGGGATTCACCAGTTCTAGCTTGAGATTAACTGGTTGAGATTCTGAATCCCTACAAATGCCCAGAATCTCAAGCTATTGAGCTGGCGAACTGTTGGAACCCCCAGGTTGTGCTGAAAGCAACGCAGTGGTTTGGTGTGCAGGTGG
This sequence comes from Symbiodinium kawagutii, assembly GCA_009767595.1. Classification (NCBI taxonomy): domain Eukaryota; class Dinophyceae; order Suessiales; family Symbiodiniaceae; genus Symbiodinium; species Symbiodinium kawagutii. The sequence continues at coordinate 55,654 of VSDK01005117.1, read as the reverse complement.
AACCTCTGGGGAGAGCCCTTTGCCGTTGCTTGGCTTTGGGAGGCGATGATGTATTTTTTATGTGAGAACCATGGCATTTGAGTGTTACAACAATGTTTGTTTGTGACAATCATTGAGTGCAACAATGTTTACTATCTAGTATGTTGTGTTCGAGTTGTATGTGTGCATTCATGAGTATTTGGATCAAGCAGATTCGCTCGCCAAGCTTTGCACTGGGATTGCTCACCACCATGGCATTCACCAAGTCTCGTCCCATGCGCGGAGCTGTGCTCTTTGCGATGTGCGTGTGCAGCCTGTGGGGCTTCTCCGCCAGGGCTTACACCGCAACGGAAGGATGCACCAAGGAGGCCTCTACAGGTGTGAAACTGGTGGGTGAACATCCACTTTTCTTCACCTTGCTGTCCATGTTGCTCTGTGGCGCCCTGTGCATCACTGAGAAGTCCGTGACCCCAAAGCTTGAGTTTGGCAACCGAGACTACTTCACCTTCCAGATGATCCAGAACATCTTGTGCTTCGCCTCCGGTTTGATCAACGCCTTGTGCATCTTTGAGATGGGCATGACGGTGAGCCATCAGAGCGGCAACACCAGCCACACCGGACGTTTGATCATGGATGGAGGTGCTGCGTTCGGACACCTCTTGATGGCCTTCTGCTTTGGATCCTTCTTCGCAGGCTACAGCAAGGCGGATACCGAGTTGATCTACTCTGGCCGATACTCTCCCAACCTCCTGGCTGCGTCCTTGGCAGTGGTGGCCGGATGCGTGGTGTACTTCTGCAAGGAGCACGGTTGCGATGGCAACGACAACAGGTCGGAGAGTCTCTTGCTGTTTGCATTCTCCCAGGGCATCATGAATGGCATCACCCGAAGGTGCCAGACTCTGCCCATTTGCACCACCCACTTCACTGGCTACCTCACCGATGTGGGCACCTTGTTGGGATGGTGTGCCCGTGATGGTGTGATGGACGCATCTCTGCTTGCGGCGGGCCTTATGGCAGCCGTTGCTGGCGGCTTGGTGCCAGTAGTGGTGAAGAAGGTGAAGTGAATGAGAGTGGCGTAAAGTCTGTGGCATGCTGTGGCCACGTTGTAGAAATTTTGTATAGTCTGAACCAATAAATTCGTTGAACTCTACGACTCTATGTATGTCTATGCAGTTTTGGCGCGCTTTTCCGAAGTGAGTGCATTTTTTCTTTGGTGCATTTAAACCGGATCTGGGACCCAGATTGGCGAGGTTGACGCCTTTGCCGTCAAGCCCATGCCGGAGCATCTGAAAGCCATACGGTTTTCAAGACTCGAATAGGTTGGAAGAAAATGAACGAGATGACATGTAATGAAATGCAATGGAATGTAACTTTATGTCATGTGATGTGATGTAGGCATAAATGGACCAATCAATAAAACCATCAAATGGCTGCATGAATAATTACATGTGTGAGTGTATGAATAAAGATATGTATACAAGCTATACAAGCATATGAATAGAAACATGAAACATGTGTCGACCAGAAAATGATCCTGTGGATTGATGAATAGACCATCAAACAAATACATTACATATGTACACCAATACAGGTCAACACGACTTGCATGTATCTTATTCATGAAAGCAGCATGAAAGGGTAGTATTTGTTGTTCTGAGGGAGATCAAAAACCCGAAGAGGTTGCAGCGTTTGCTCAAGATTCGCTCGCCAAGCTTCGCTCTGGGATTGCACACCACCATGGCATTCACCAAGTCTCGTCCCATGCGCGGAGCTGTGCTCTTGGCGATGTGCGTGTGCAGCCTGTGGGGCTTCTCCGCCAGGGCTTACACCGCAACGGAAGGATGCACCAAGGAGGCCTCTACAGGTGTGAAACTGGTGGGTGAACATCCACTTTTCTTCACCTTGCTGTCCATGTTGCTCTGTGGCGCCCTGTGCATCACTGAGAAGTCCGTGACCCCAAAGCTTGAGTTTGGCAACCGAGACTACTTCACCTTCCAGATGATCCAGAACATCTTGTGCTTCGCCTCCGGTTTGATCAACGCATTGTGCATCTTTGAGATGGGCATGACGGTGAGCCATCAGAGCGGCAACACCAGCAACACCGGACGTTTGATCATGGATGGAGGTGCTGCGTTCGGACACCTCTTGATGGCCTTCTGCTTTGGATCCTTCTTCGCAGGCTACAGCAAGGCAGATACCGAGTTGATCTACTCTGGCCGATACTCTCCCAACCTCCTGGCTGCGTCCTTGGCAGTGGTGGCCGGATGCGTGGTGTACTTCTGCAAGGAGCACGGTTGCGATGGCAACGACAACAGGTCGGAGAGTCTCTTGCTGTTTGCATTCTCCCAGGGCATCATGAATGGCATCACCCGAAGGTG
>VSDK01005117.1:0-50104 GCA_009767595.1 Symbiodinium kawagutii | reverse complement strand
AGCTCTGATTGCAGCGGGCGTGATGGCAGCCGTTGCTGGCGGCTTGGTGCCAGTAGTGGTGAAGAAGGTGAAGTGAAAGCCTGAGAGTGGCGTAAAGTCTGTGGCATGCTGTGGCCACGTTGTAAAATTTTTGTATAGTCTGAACCAATAAATTCGTTGAACTCTACGACTCTATGTATGTCTATGCAGTTTTGGCGCGCTTTTCCGAAGTGAGTGCATTTTTTCTTTGGTGCATTTAAACCGGATCTGGGACCCAGATTGGCGAGGTTGACGCCTTTGCCGTCAGGCCCATGCCGGAGCATCTGAAAGCCATGCGGTTTTCAAGACTCGAATAGGTTGGAAGAAAATGAACGAGATGAAATGCAATGAAATGCAACGGAATGTAACTTTCTGTAATTCAATCCAATGGAATGAAATGTTGAATCAACTCATGCAAGCATCTTCATACAATCTTCTGAATCCTCATGACATGATTGCGCTTATTGACGGCCTGGGAGACCATGTCGTTGTATGCATGCAATGTAGGCCCTGGGGATTTTGGACACTGAGGCTCCTGGCTCCTGATGAAGGTTTGCTCGGCCTCTTGGAGGACACCGAGCTGTTGGGACGACCCGTTTTTGTTGGCTGGTTCGGCTGACTCATAGCCTGTTGATTCAGACCATTTCTTGATACAACCGTTGTGCCTTGCGAAAGACAAAGACAAATGGAGCCGATCGCCGAGTCGATCCACCGATTTCTTGTTAAACGGTGGCTTCCTGGTGAATCCTCAGGTTTCAGATTGCTACAGGTCCAGCCCTGTTGGCTGTATCAGTTAGCTAACCCTCCAGTACGGTTGATTATATATGTCCTGTCCCGTTGAATGTTGGTTGGAGTCCGAGGGTATTTTGGTATGTGGGGTCTTAAAATAGTAGTAAATAATAGTGATAAACCAACCATTTTTGAGGATCCCCTATTCTAAGAAAGACCCATGTGAGTTATATCCCCAATGGTTCTGGCTTGGCTCCGGTTGCCGATCCCTGGATGCATCTCCGACCCAGGAGATCGGAGGCAGTCTGGGCCTTGGCGAGGCTTCCGTTGTTTTGGCGGGGCAAAGGATCAGAACTGGAAGGAGGCAACTTTCTAGGCAACTTTCGAGTCAAAAAGGATCCATGTAGTTTTCTGATCTTCTGTATCATATCTAAGATCCGGTTCTTTCTCGCAGGGGCTGTTCACCAAAGTTGCTCAGAGGGCTGTGCCTTAGGTGTTGCCTCCAATGCCTTGACGTTGGGAACTCCTGTGAGGGTCAGCAGCTTGGGATGGTGGAACTTGATGCGAGAGAAAGAGAGGTCGAATCCTTGGGCGTGAAGGCTATTTCCATCTTTTTCTATCTTTGGGTTTGAGCTGCTAAATGTTTTACGATGTAGTAGTTGTGGCTGTTCTTGTGGTATGTAGTGGTTGCTGTTGCTGCTGTTGGCGACACAGGTACGTTTCCTGAGCGACACGCCCATGCAGCGGCGGACGCTGCGTGAAGTCGGAGCGAGCCCGGATGCGCAGAGTAGGAGCGTGGTCAAGCTCAAGTTGTTGGGTCCAGGATATGGCTATGGGTTAATATTATCCAACCAACTGGTGGGGGATAATCACCAACAATAATAGGGAAAACAATGCCTAATGGTGGGGGAACCAGGGGTACAGGGTTTTGACCCACTAGCATGTAAGCAACCAATGTCCGGCGCCGGTTCTCTTTTTGTTTTTTCCCGGCCTACAATGGTCGGGGTTGCGAGTGCTTGCGAGAGACGTTTTGCAGTATCACAGTGGCTTAAAAAAAACAACCAAACAGTGAGCTGGAACCAACCAGTCGTAAGGTTACAACCAACCAGTCATTTTTGCATAAGCAACCAAGTGACGGATACACAAGTACTGGATGTGCCTGGGAAAGGCCGCCGCCCTTTGAGGCATGGCAGACCAAGAACTAACAGTTTGCCATTGCAAAGGGTTCCCTCTCCACCCAACTGGTGAGACATTCGATTCGCATGAAACACGTGTGCTCTAGCCATGAGATACCCCTATTTTGAGAAACCGCCACCATCTCCGGATGATACTCTGGACTTTGCCGTCGAACGTAGACTTTGGTTTCCGAGGCTGCAGAGTGTCGCTAGAAAGCAGGTGATCTGGGGGGGGGAAGAAGCCGAGGGAAGAACATTGGAGCAAAGATGCAGAGATGCATCCGGTGAAACCTTTTGTACTGATCTATTCATATCTATTCTGTCTATCTGTTGTAGCTAGGTTCTTTCCATTACTTTTTGTCTCCAGTTTCGGATCGTTGTGAATCTGCGCAACCAATTGGATCAGTGGCTGCTTATGAAGTCGGTAGCAAGAACCACTGATGTCGGGAGGGTTCAACCATTAAACATCCCTTGTTAACATCACCATTCAACCAACAATCAAGCTGGTTCAACCGTTCAACCAGGAGGATTCAACCATCATTTCTATGTTTTCCATATGGTATCCCCCATGCAACGGTACACAGATCGGACTCCAGGGAACGAAACGATGACGAGCGGCGCTTGCGGCTGCCGGGTGTTCTGGGCCTGGGAGCCCAGCTCCGTGTGCTCAAGCCTCTATTCCTTCTAAGGCAATACAAACTCAGTATCAACTACTTCTAGCCAAGAGGAATCGAAGTCAACAGGAATTGAAGTCAAAAGAAGTATCCATTGGGCTTCGCCTAGTTTCTTCTTTTGACTTCTATTCCAAACTCAGTATTCATTGAGTTTCTTCTTTTGGGCTTCGCCACAAAAAGCCTTTGCCTAGTGGAGATTCCCCCAACAACAGCCCAGGCCCAGGCCGAGAGGAAGAATGGCCCGAGGCAGACCCGGCAGCCTGTTGACCATGTCAAACGCAACTTCCGCCGGTTTAAAGATACTTGGAGATTTGCTTTCTCTACAGCCTAATTCAAATGCATTTAACCATCGAAAGATTCCTTCCCTTGCCAAGCCGTAAAACTTGCCCGTTTGAGCATATTTCATCGCTGGATGTAAGTATCAAAAAGCCATTTTTTCAAAATAGGTGGCAATGTTCTATGAAGTTGGGCAAGGGATGTGGAGGCGGAATCTTCTGGATTTATGCTGCGATCTCACAAAGCCTGCTGGGCTCTGTGCCCACGGGTTGCCATGTCTCTGCGATATGAGCGTTTTGGCAAGTGCAAGCATTGATGTTAAATGTCTGGGGCCTTTCTTCTAACGCAACAATGTCTTAACGAACACCCAGGCCTGTGTTAACACAATTTGTGCCAGCATACCGGGAAATTTTCGAGCAAAATGTGTCAGTGGATGGGCCGTAAACAAGTGGCGAGGGAACCCAGTGAACCCATTGGCCTCCTCCTTGAAGTGGTAGGAACAGTTTTCGTCATGGCGCCTCAACCTAGTGTCGGCCGATATCGGCCATCATTTATGATCAAATATCGTTAACCATCATGAACCGTCATTGATCATCTTGACCATCATCACTAGCCATCATTTACCAGGGTATTGAGCATCAATCAACCATTATTAGCCAGCACATTAACCATTGTTTACCATCATTATTCACCATTGTTGGGGTTGACATACCATCATTATCAAGCAACAACACTTAAGCATTGTTAAACGCTGTTATTTCATATTGTCAACATTGTTATTTGGCGTTGTTAACCATTGTTAAACTTGTTATTTTATCATTCTCAACCGTTCAGAGTCAACATTCCATCATCATCACGCACTAACCATCATTAAGCATTGTTGACCACTATTAACCATTGTTATCTAAGATTGTTAACCATCAACAGTTGACATGCCCTATCCATGACTAGCACCTGGCCATCAGCTTCTCGCTAGGGTGGCATCGCCCAGATCCTGCGCTGCGATCCTGGGCAAAGTGCTGCAGCCGTCGGGAGCCAAGGAGCTGGTCACTGGGCTTGGATCAGCTGTATCCAACGGTTGGTGGCTCATCACCCCCCGCCTTGAACTGCTGGGGATATATGGGTGTTTCTCAAAATAGGGGTACCCCCAAATCATCCTTTGATAGTCATTTATAGCAATAAATCCACCATTTTTGGGGTCCCCTATTTTGAGAAACCACCATATCCCAGCTTGTAGGGGATTCCCCAGTTATCAATGTGAATGATTTAGAGTAATAAATCAACTGCTCTTGGGGTACCCTTATTTTGAGAAACCAGGATATAAACTATGACCATCATACGACCGGATTAGAAGTTGGATCTTGATAATGGTCGATCCAGCACTTAATCAACCACCAGCGATTTTGCTATAGCTGGGGATCTACCGACCGAAGGTAAGGGGTTGTTGTTGGTAATCCTGTTGTTGGTCATTCTCCACTATAACCCCCTATTATTGTGGGTTATTGTCCCCTACTATTAACCAGTATTATTACTTTAATCATTATCCCCTACTCATGTTGGTATATCCCCTATGATCATTATCCCCTATATACTATTATCATTCTCTTTCTCCAATTACTAAAGGGGATAATCATTATATACCACTATTACTATAATCATTATCCCCTAATATTGTTGGTATATCCCCTATAATCATTATCCCCTATATCCTCTACTATTGCTATTGGTCATTCTCCATTATAATCCCCTATGATTGTTGGTTATTCATGTGATTCCCTATATCCTATTATTCATATCATTCCTATATTATTGTTGGTTATTCATATCATTCCTCTATTATTGTTGGTTATTCATATCATTCAGTGATGAATCATCCTATCATATACCATTATACTATAAATCATTATCCTGTGTATCCTCTACTATTACTGAATATCCTCTGGTTATTCATTTCTTTCAGCACTTTTGTGTGTCACCCTTTCAGCTGAAGGCACAAGCGCGGTCGTCTGTCGGTCCCCCAGCCTTGGAGCAGGCGGCGCAGCCATGGCGCCGTAAGGATGCTGCCGGGGAGGTTAGCATAGCAACGCCTTCGTGTAGAAAGGTGCTGAATGGAGGTTAAACTCCATGGTTTATGACGATGAATGGTGGTTTATGGAAGTTAAACTGCATGGTTTATGACGATGAATGGTGGTTTATAGAACTATGGTGAATTTTGCTGATAATGGTTGTTAAGGGTCGATGATAATTGATGGACAGTGGGGGAATGGTTGATAACAATTTATGATGGTTGATGAAGGTTGCTACTGGTTGAACATGATCACGACTGTGCAAACAGAAAGGATATGGCTAAAAATGATGGGAATATCGCCAATTCCACTTGCTCAAGCAGAGACTCTCCTGTGGCAAGGCCGGATTTCTGAAGGATATTCAGTTGAATCATTCGGGGAACTCTCAAAGAGAAGCTGTTTCTCCACGAAACAACTCATGCGATTGGATGGCAATTGGAATTCATCAATCCATGGACCACTCCATATTTTTCATCAAGCGGAAAAATAGCCAGATTTTCCTTTCTATCGACTTCTCCACACGCCGGTTCTGCAGTCCTGACAACTCTCCGAATACGTATCAAGTCTTCTCAATGTTTTTGTTGGGGTCATTTCTGGAGTTCCCTAGGTCCGGACAAGTAGCGTCTGAGGCACATCTGAGCCTAGTGCCAGCGCATGAATGACGGTACGCAAAATGGTTGGTGTCCTTGTTGACCATAACTGGAGGGTATCCACCGTCGATACGGACGAGCCAGTTTGCCTTCTGAGGTGAAACTTTGGAGCTTTAAAAACTGCTAGGACTCTGAGCATGTCCAAGATCTGAAGGCAATGTTCCCAAAGAATGACAGCGTGGAGGGTGTCGTCTTGGTTCATCAAGGATCTCGGCTTTGATTTTGCATGGGCTTGTGATGGCGAGCAAGCGAACTCGAAGAAAACTCACTACAGTTCCAGGACTTATCCTTCCTTTAAACTCCGCGCCCCTGTGCTTCGAATCCATGCCTTGCTGCTTGCTGAAGCACAGCTGACATGGCCGTCCCGGGCGGCGGAATCCCCTGAGACGTTGCCTCCAAGCCTTGTCCCTTGGCGGCTTGTTGTTTTCCTCTGAGAAGTATCAGTACTGTCCTGTGTTCAGTTCAACATTTCATCATCGTTGTGAGGTCAACTGTGGGAAATCTTGAACTTGACCCACCAGTCCCAGTTATGTCCCTCTTCTTGCTTCGTTACAGTAACTATTACATCTCCATGTACCATCAAAAATCCTTGCAAGTGTATGTAATAGGACAATAATGATGGTAACATCCACCCATCCAACCATCCAAACATCCAACCATCCAACCATCCAACCATTCCAAAATGATCCATTTGTTACCCGCAAACCAACACGATTTTCGGGGGAATACATCATGGCTCACCATATCGTTGCGCAGGCGAGACAGCTGGGCATCGAGGGGTCGCTTCACGCGAGCCTTGTAGGGTCACCTGGGTGAAGCTGGAGGGGATGCTGATGGTGCGGATGGTGCGGATGATTCTCATTCCTCTTCTTCTTCTTCTTCTGCTTATCATGATAATGACCGGATGATTGATGATGATGATGAGGGTGATGATGATGATGATGATGATGATGAGGATGATGTTGATGTTGATGATGATGTTGAGATCTTTGGCACCATTTATGATCATTGAGCACCGCTGTTGTTGATGATGAGATTCCTGGCGCACAGCCTGTTACCCTCCGCTGAGATTCCCGGCGCACAGCTCTCCGAAGGCGGCAGGGGATCATGGGGAGCACCATGGCACCAGTGGCGGTGGTGTTTTTCATGGTTGATGCAACCACCACTGGTGCAACAATGGTTGGTATAATCGTTGGATGGTTTTACCAGTGATGTAATGGCTCAAACCATTCAGAAGTTGATGTGCAGAAATGGTTGGTATAATGATTAATCAAGTTGATGTAGTACTTCATGCAAAGGTTGGCAATTATGGACGCACATGATCTATCATGAACTTTATGAGTAGTGGAATGTAGTGGTTGATTCGTAACGATGAGTTGAAGTCAACGCAGCTGAACATTCCGCAGCTGGATAGATGTGTCTGGGAGAGGCTGGTCAAGCAGATCGTTGGGAGCTGTGCTTTGAGCTTTCATGTTTACAAACAGTGGATATGACTTGAGATGTTGGTTCGTTGCTTATGTTGCTTGCGTGCCGAGATTTGTTGGTGCAGTGTTGGTTATTGTCCCTTTCATCAACCACCATTGGCCATGGATAATCCGACCCTTCAGCCATCAACACGCATCACTAGCATGCTCACAATCATCATGAGCAACAATCATTGCCGACCATCAGCAATCATCAACAACCATCAACAACCATCAACGATAGCAGGATGCATCAACAGCCAACGAGAATCATTGATACTAGTGTAATGGAAGTGTTGATAGCCATGAACAGCCATTACTGATTGAATTAGCTATTGGACACAGCATGATTCAAAACAGTTATCAGCCACCAGTAGCGCCATCAACAACCAGTTATCATTAATTATATCATCAGCATCTTCAGTAACCATTCTAAAAAAATCATGGATGATGTCGCTGTGGTTGCCGAGGGGAAAATCTATGTTGGCTAAAACCATCCATTACAAGGGTTTCACAGTTTCCTAGATTGATTCTCCCCGGTTCCCAATGTTTGGCGTGAATTGACACTATCATTCATAACCATTGTTAAACCATCTAATCCATTGTCCACTAGCCAGTACAACCAACTGTTAACCATGATAAACGAATCACCATAATCCACTGACCACTATAAACCAGTCATCATAAAACATCATAATCCCATTATCATGCTTATAAACCTACCATTGTGAACCATTATAAACCATTATAGACCACTATTAATCATTGTAAACCAGTATGCACCGTCCGTATTCATTAAGCACTATACTACCCAGATGAATCAACCATTATAAACCAATCATCACAATCAACCAACAACCATAAACCAATCATTATGAACCATTGTAAGTACCATTCTAAATCATTGTTAACCATTACCCAGATAAACAAACAACCAGTGTTGACTGTTGACCATTGGTTGGTTGATGCTTGGTTGATGCACTATAAACCAATCATTATGAACCATTCTGACTACCATTTTAAATCGTTATTAGCTTACCATTATCTCATTCAGGTGTTGGCTGCTGACCAGTGGTTGGTTGATGATTGGTTGCTTGGATCTGCCAATCCCTCCAAAGGCGTGGGCTTTGCTGCGCGTCTGAGTCGAGCGCAGAGCCGCTGTTGGGCGGATCAACGGGTAAGCCCAGCGGATCAACACGGGGTGAGGGGTTGAGGGATGAGGGGATGGTTGGGGAGTCACCGGGTGGTGAGGGTTGATGAATGGTTGATGGTGGATGGTTGAATGACGGTTATATAGAGGGTGAATGGATGGTTGATGGTGGATGAATGGGCGATGGTGGGTGGTCGTTGGTCAGTCGGCTGAAGTTGATGATGATTAATCATGCCTCATACAAGTGGATGATGACGCGGATGATGATCATTGATAGATGGAGTAGGAAACGTGTTGGCAAGTTGCTTGGTGTAGTTGACATAACAAGCGATCATGCAGATACAATCACAAAGAGATAGTTTCCATCACAGGGCATTCCCAGCGGCTGTTCACATTGCAACCAGCTGGTTTCAGGGGATTTCTAGCAAAAGACCATTACCTCCACCATGGATGAAACCGAGAAAAAGCATTTGTTGACGGTGCAGAATTTCTTCAATTAATATCCAGCTGGAAGATGTTGGAATAGACCGCATGGTCAGGCTGTTGATGATGTCAACCAACAGTTTTGGCACCGTTTGGTTTTTGACCTACATCAAAAAATAGGATACACCCTGGCCGTCGCGCATTTATGATCCGTCCCTGAAACATAGAACCTCTTGAAACCAGCACTGGTCTGATCACAAAAGGCTATTCACGGCTTGGTTTTGGAGGCTTAGTCTGTGAAGTTGCAGGCTTCTAATTTGCCGTGCATCAATAGATGTGCCAACCCCAAATCGCTTCTTCAGCGGTCTCGACCCACATCCATTGATCAAGCCTCAGATTGGGGCTGTAGGTGATTTTTAAAGTCGGAATTCAAAGTGCCAGAAGCCTCACGGTGTGATTCCTGATGCTGGTTATGTATAAATGTATAGGAGTATTCCGAGGAAACATGCCAAATAAGCATGAAATTCAGTGGTTCTAGTACATAAATAGATAGTGTATAGCTATAAGCCAAGTACTGTAGTTGAATAAACGTGTAGAAAAGAGCATTGCATGGCCATTAACAAACATCCACCAAGGGTTATCATATCTGCAAGTGTTCTCGTTATCTTAAAGCATTAGCCACTACACTACAGTATCAACCATTTTTCACCAGATGTTTGTACCTTCATTAAAGATAATGGACCATTTTCACTCAGCAACAAGCACCATCACCAACCAACCTTTGTTGATCATCAAAAATCATCAGACTTGCCACATGATCAAACATTCGCAAAGATAACATGGCATACTAAACGTACTAATGCCATATCACCAACACGGAGCATGCCATGAAGCCACCGCATGCTGCTCACCGTTGCCCAAAGGTCCGGGACGGCCTCACCCGGGCACGTCAAGGGGATCAGAAGGCTGCCATCGAAAGGCGCGGCAGCGGTGTGGGAAGGTGAATCCATGGAGATCACCTGATGAATGATAGGAATATCCCCAAATCATCCATTCATGATCTTTTTCAGTAAGAAACAAAGCATTTTTGGGTAACCCCCATTTTGAGAACCACCATATAGGTATGAAATGCTATGAATCAATGGCGTAGATGAACTATAATGGAGAAGATCGATAATCATCGATAATCAGTAGGTAGGCAATTCAATGCAAAAGTAATCAAATAGTTCTTGGAGCCGGGATTGGTTCAGAACACAATTATTTGAAGTAGTTGACGATCACATTTTTCAGTAATCACAAATTTGTCAAGTTTTACTTTCAATTTGATCCTTATAGTTGATTCTCAAGCAATCAATCACCTCAGCCTACTAATGGCATTGATGATGGTGTTGATGATGGTCAATATAGGCTGATAGCCTTACCCGGACGAGTAAGCAACAACAATCAACCATTTTGGCATTTCACACAATGGCCAGGTTTTGTTTAGAATGTGTTACGAGGCTTGAGTATTGGTTAAGAAAGGTGGATGATTGATTCACAGTTGAGAATCATAGCCAGCGATATTTGCATGATTTCATGTGGTGAACTTACACATCCATCACCGAGCTGGAAAAGGTGTCTTGCACATGGCAATAGTCATCGAAGTCAGACAACCCAAAACAGGTTGACTGGGACAGCCAGTGGGTTTTATGGCGCACCGCCGGTGGCACTTGGATATGAAACGGAGCCTCATGGTGGCCAACCAATCGCGACCAACCAACAATCTTGCTACATAAGCAACAACCAACAACCAACTGAAACAGAAAACCAACAAGTAGCGAGCAATAGAAGGAGGTATATAACCAGCAACTAACAACCAGCTGACTTTTGCTATATCCAAACAACCAGCAAACCAACAACCAGCTGGCTATAACCAACTAACAACCAGCATGTCCCAGCTGGTTATCAACTGAACATGTCTTCCCTGTGCCGACTACCAGGTATGATGCTGCGCTGGAGCTGTGCCCGCAACACAAGGATTCTGCGACTCAGAGGAACCAAGAGATTAGATCATTCATTGCTAATGGCACAACCAATAGCAATTGCTGTAATAACTAATCATGGATTCTGGCAATGATACAAGCTACAATTTTGACATCAACACTCAATGCGGTGAAATAGTGGCATATAGTATACCAATCGTAGTTTAGTATGGTCTTGAGTCTTAAACAACGTCTGCATTTTTTCTTCTGGCGGGGGTTGAAGGAAAATGTGTATGTATATATATATATATAGACGCACATATATATATATATATGTAGGTAATATAGATATATAAAAATATATAGATCTATGAATAAATATGTACAATAGCTTGGGAATCTGTTCCAAGTACCGCTATCCAAGAATCTGATTCGCTGCGCCTCCACAGTTGATTCAGAACCACAGAACCGACCATGGGTAAAGCACTGGCGTTGGAAGCAGTGGGGTACACAGGTACAGTGCCTTTTGTTCGGCCCTTCAACGGTTTTCACGCTGACTGGACCAGTGACCTCTCGTTTTGGGTGAGTTCCTCGAAAGTCAGATCGATTGACATTGATGGATGATATGGATATGCGGGTTGGCAGGTTCGTAGAATCCTTGGGTTTTCCTTTCAAGGATGGTTGCTAGTGGTCCTCATTTGGATGGTTTGGCACTTGATAGAGTGGAATGCGCAGCTCAAAATCGAGATGGCAAACCAATGGTCACTACCTCTTGGCATTGCTGAGAAGCTCATCCAACTGCCTCGGCACGGGAATGCCGTCGTTTGTCCGATGGCTGAACCAGGTAGGATACCACTAGATGCAGAATGTTTGCAGCTTCTCATTACTGCAATGGGAAATGGTAATTACCATGCTGTAAAGAGTTGCCACTTCTCATTACTGTCCATGATACTCACACATGCTGTGCAAATGACTTTGCACCAACATGTCTCCATGTTCGTAATGTCATTTAAGATGCCATATGGTACAACACGGTAACCTTGTAAAATATCGCAAGAACAAAACTGCCCAACATGAAGAGACGGTAGAACACAGAACATCTATGGGTACGGATGGACACGTTTACACTGTATCTGGTTTGAGACGATATCATCTCTAAGCACGTACTGTGCAGTATATGTATTGTCTTCTGCATAACTTGGTGTTTTTTTTACAGATATGAATAAACAAACAATGAATGTATGAAAGGCACCGGCCTGCAACTTTCCCCGCACCCCTCATGGTAATGGTATTGGTCATGCACATGTGGTCCTTTCCCCTGCGAATGTATGTACGTCTCTAAGTTATCAATTATGAATGCTTGATTCACCACGTAGTTCACCGCTAAGTCTCAGTAGCAGATAGTTCAACAGAATTCACTTCTTAATTGCACGTGGTTCACTGGTTGGCGGTTTCGAGCATTTTTTTTCCCAAATGTATTATTGGTTAACTAATATTTTTCGTAGGGACGGTTCAACCACCAAGCACTTAACTCTCCATGGAATAACAGTAATTGCTCACTATTCTGGTTAATTCATGGAAGTAATTGCTCACCAACTGGTTAATGATTAATCCATAGTTAGTTAACAACCAATTAACCATGGTCAATAACCAGTTAGCCAGTTAATTAAAGCTTATTAACCAGCAACCAACCAATGGTTAATGGTCACGCACAACTGGTTAGTTCATCAGGAGGTTCACCACGAGCCCCAAGGTGTCCTCACCGCGCCAGGAGGGCCTTGTGGGGCGCGGTGCTGCTCTGACGAACCTGGGGAAACCCAAAGAGGCACGCCGTGCAACCGCCATGGGTGACACAGGGATCAAGCAACATGGGTGGACCCCAGATTTGGTGGCTTATAACCTAGCCTATGGACAACTAATGTACAACATCGTTGTCCATGAGTTGTCCAGTAGTTGTTACTTGGCTTACCACTTATTAGCATTGAAAAGAACTTGCGAACAACTAATGGACAACTATATGGACAACTATTTGGACAACCAATTAGATACTGATCTCTAAAGAAAACATGTGCAACACTTGTTGACAACTTATGAACGACCTATGTACGGCTGAGGGACAACTTATGGAAAATTTTGCTGTGGGTCTCTTGGTTTTGGGTTTCT
Source organism: Symbiodinium kawagutii (assembly GCA_009767595.1). Lineage (NCBI taxonomy): Eukaryota > Dinophyceae > Suessiales > Symbiodiniaceae > Symbiodinium > Symbiodinium kawagutii. The sequence continues at coordinate 37,356 of VSDK01005117.1, read as the reverse complement.
GAGTACGAAGCAAGAAGGCCTAAGGCCTTGAATGACAGCATGGAATGGTGGTCGAAACCAGCGACAACTGTCGGCAACGGAGTTTTGCGAGCAGCAGCAACAGGGATGTACCAACCAATGTCGATGTAGCAAACCACTTGAAACAAGGGGCGTTGTAGCAATGAAGAATGTGGTTATGTAGCCAAAGATATCGACCTCGTGGGAATGGGGGGGTGCCAATGGTGACACCTGAGACGTGGTACGGCAAAGAGAGTCCGACCAACAAACAAGTCTGCTTTCACCAACAGTGAAATGCTTGTTCCGTGCAGATGGAATTGACATACAGTGAGATCAAATTTTTAGAATTGGATTTGCAAACCTTGGGCTTTGGTATATGACTATTGACAGACCTGGCAACAAATGTTTCACGGGTACGGGCCACAACAAGGCACTCAAGCAACTTTTTGCCAGGGTTGATGACAAGCGCTGACCCGGTGAAGGGGAACATCTGTTTTGGTCATTGGTGTCAGTACGAAGGAAGTATTCTAAGTTAGGCAAAAACTTGAATTCCTTGTATCATAGGTTAAATATTAAAAAGAGTGAGAAACGGATAAGCATATAGATCGTGGTGATGGCATTATTGCAACCGTGATGCTTCCCATATTATGCATTTGATGTGGCAAGATCATCACAGCAAGGCCATGTCATTGCACAGCTGGATCAGCCGTTGCAGCCATGCAGCCGCAGGCGTTGAGAGACTTTGATGCTGCGTATGGTTCTCGGTGTTTGCAAAGCTGGTTCGGGATTTTGATGTGGGGCTGAGTTCGTTGCTCGGATGGCATAGCAGGGTTTGTTTGGACCTTCACCCCTTATCAAAACTTATCAATCCTGAATCATTGGGACAACCCCGGTGGCACAACCCCTACCAACCAATGATCCAGATGAGACTTCTTCGTGTGGACCACATTTCATGATCTTGGATTCCCAGTGATGTGACCACTGAAACCACCACTTTATAGTCTAGACTTTGAGTCACTATATTCCCTATTATGAACCACAAATTTGTTGACGACTACCAGCCTTCATCCACCATTTTGAACCAAAATCAGCAGGCTCAGACTGGATCCAGAAGATGCGAATGTCTTGGGGCCCCAGCTGCTGCGATGGTCCAACAGAGTCGGCTATCAGGTCACGTGGATACCAGGCACACCTATACAGAGACAAAGATGTATTTTTTTTCATGGGCACGTGGTCACAGACGCACAGATAAGTACATGTGCACACGTATGTACATGCTTGCAGCAATGGAAACACACACACATCCACTTAGTCTGATATACGTGAATATGCAGTTGTATCTGTATATGTCCACATGCATTCACTAGCTATACATATCATATAGATCCACTGATAGCATTGCAATGCAACCTTTTCTCCGTGCGTGCAACAGGTGTTGTGGTCCAGGCAGCGCCGCGCCAAGGCCCTGAAGTACAGGGAGATCGCCCGGAAACGTGTCAGGGAAGCGGTGCCTCGGTGGATGGGAGTGCCCCATGGGATTATGCCCGGTGGTGCCCCGAGACATCAAGAGTCTCAGAAGATTAGCCATTCAACTAGCTGTACACTAACTAGTTATACCAACTATGGTAGATATAGCTGGTAATTACTTATTGAATTACTAGCTAGCTATATCTACCATAGTTGGTAGTTACAATACTTATCTGCAAACAGTCGTAACTAGGGATCCAGACATTGGATGCGGTGAGAAGAAACTGGACTCAAAGTGATATTGGTGGATCAATAATCCGTTCAATTTGTAGAGAAACTATCAGAAAGCAAAAAGAAGTAATTTAAAGTAGTGTCTTCAAAATGATATGCGATAGTGGAGAATTAGCCATGTGAGATCAGATGTGTGCATGAGTATCAAGGTGTTTGTGCAGGGAAGAAATCTGGTTTGAAAATGAGTCAAGACTTGTGAAAAGTTTGGTGATCACAAGTGACTAGCAAGATGGGCGGTACAGTAGGTCATCGAAGCTGTTGATGTCTAGTGTTAGTGGATCGATCATTCTAGTGGGTTATACTTCCTGGTTCATTCACGATTCTGGTTCATTCACGATTCTGGTGCCGCAAAGTGGGAATCACGATGAATCAAGCACTATCGTGGTGATTGATGGTATGATTGTTGCTACTCAACTATCATTCAAACGTTAAAGAAAGGCCATCCTAACATGAACCATGAAGTGGAATAATATTTCTTCATGTATCATTTGATCTTGGTGTTCACACTTGGTCTGACAGTCAGGGAATCAAGTTGCATGTATGGTTCTTCTTTTTTCCCTTTTATTTTTCTTAGCGTCCTCCCCTGGAAAGGAGTCTTGAGATGCCCTTTCATTCCCTGACATCACACAGTTTTCGTTTTGGGTTCCCGTTTGCCCATACCCAGGACATGGCTGCCGAAGAGAAACGGCGTCGAACCGTTTGCAGCGGTCCGCTGGTGCGGTGAAAAAAACGGCCCTTCGCCTGGTGCGCTTTGGAACCAATCAGGAAGGCAGGTGTCAGGAAAACAGGGAGGGAGTCAGAAAAAACAAGTTTTTTGACAGGTATGGAGTGAGAAAAACAGGGCGCCTATTCATTTTCCGCAGAACTTTCAGGTTTCAAGAGTTCGCAGACAGCAAGACAGGTGGCAGTTTCCCAGTTGCAGAATGAGTTCTTTGGTACTTCGCGATGTGGAAACCAGGAGAACCTGAAGAAATGCCCTGATCCAGCCCCTGGTAGCAAAACGCGGGCGTGGGCCGCGATGGTTTGGCGCCGCACAGATGGCTCGAGGCCTGGGCAGATGACTTCCCAGGGACCAAGGTATGAATGGCAACAGACCGCTGGCCCTCTAGAAGTGGTGATGGTTGGTGGATGCTGGTGGTAGCTTTCCTCAAATCACAATGGCACTGTTTGGATACCATTCGTCCAACCACCGAGCTATATCTTCGTGACTTGGGGTTCAGTTTACCCAGCAAGAGGAGACCCCTTGCCATGCAACGCCGGAGGCGGAATGGAAGCAAGCGGGCCAAGGTCCAAGCAACTTGCGAAGGCAAAGGCTTTGTGTTCTGCTGGAAACCCTTGGATCCAACTCCCATTTTTTTGATTTCCACAGGAGACTTCGTTTCAGGAGATTATTGAAAAAGGCAATTCTGATCCAAAGCCATCAAAACAGTCACTGGCAGGCCATTCATTACCCAATAATTATACCCCAAATGCAAAAAATTGACTAGAGTTTAACAATTATATATAACCACTATTATCCACCGTTGTTGCAACCATGACTAATCATTTTTATCCTCTATTGTTGCTTGGTTATTGCCATCCACTATCATCCACTGTTGTTGGTTACTAATTATTGACCACTATCAACCATTCTGAACCATTGCTATGAACCATTGCTATGAACTATTGCTATGAACCATTGCTATGAACCATTGCTATGAACCATTGCTATGAACCATTGCTATGAACCATTGCTATGAACCATTGCTATGAACCATTGCTATGAACCATTGCTATGAACCATTGCTATGAACCATTACTAACCAATAACAACCATTATCAACCATTGTCAAAAGTTCCCCACATGCTCCATGCAGGTGCTGCTGGCAGCTGCCCTGACGACCACTGGTGTGATGAATCTGGCACTGGTGCAAGGACAGGGGCGGATGGGTTGAGTAGTCATCGCTCATGATTTGTTAATGGTGGGTACTACCAAGGTCAATGATAGCTGAATAGTGGTTGATGATGGGTCAATGTTGGTTCATGGTGGTTAATGCCAGGGTTTGGGTGAATGGTCAATCATGATGGTTGGGTTAATCGTGGGGAAGAACGGATAGTGATGGTTTAATGGTTGGTATGGGTGGATAATCATTGATTCATGATTAGCCAATGACAGTATGATATATTGACCACATGGTCAATCTCCAGATAAAGGAACTTTCGCCAGCTTTGCATCAACGGGTGGGGAGTTTAAGCAACACATGGGCATAGGATCCAGTGGTAGCAACAGATCGTCATGGCCGTTGGTTGTAAAGTGGGGAGCTCAACAAGAGTCGGGCAGAAGTCTCAGTGTAGGAGCTGGCAATTGCATCAATAAATCAAGTACCAGTTTACTGAATTATATTTTACTCACATTATATACTAGTATCAGAAATAAAAACATCAGTAATTAGAAGATAATCTTCCTTTGCATGTCATAATATCGCTCTTGCGAAGAAAGAAATACTGTATAGCATGATATGCCATGCTTACAAGGTGGTGCCCTCCCATTGTAAGTTGGTAAATGCACCATTTGACTACAGTTAACCCAGTCAAAACACCATTTGCGAACCATATGCCACAATTGGTAGTCACCAGCATTTAGCTACAAGTATACACCATAACTATAGCTGTTGATACAAGCACAACCCTTACTAGTTTAGTTCATTAACCAGTAGGTACACTTTGGCAAACTAACCTGGAAGCTAAAAATCGTCATTTTCACAGGTGAAACCACTATAAATGGTGGATTTTTCACCTGCATGTAAGCCGCCACCCAGCCCTTTCTGCCTGCCACCCTCCACCTTGGAGGAGCAGAGATGGCACCTGCCACCAGCTATGAGGCAGAGGTGGCAGTTGTGGCTGACGAAGAGATGGGAAGGAGCAAGAAAGATCCACCAGAAAACCATCAGAATATCCTTTTTCTTTGATTCAATCTCTCCTTTTGAGAAATTTGGAACACACGGTGTTCTTGAGATGTTTCTTTTTGGTCAGCACATAGTAGATAGAGTATTGGGATTTGGGGACTGTTGGACCCATGGAAATTGGATGTAGCAGGTGGTGGGTACTACGGACTATCATGTTCCATTGCAGTTGACATTTGCCTTAGTCAAAGACAGTAGAACCACATCTACATACATGGCTAGAAAACTAGAAAACTTGATTCATGGTAGTTCCTTTCAACTGGATTTCCCAAGCTTCAAAGTGTTGGGCAAAATGATTCATTTCAGACTCGCGAAGGTTCCTGCATAGCTACCCCAAGAGCGGTGCAGTTGAAGCCGCTTAGAGAACAGTTCAGAAGAATAGGAAGATTGGTTAAGAATGATCAACTCCAATGGTCCGGGGAACTAGAGCAATATGGCAAACAACAAGCGTGATGACAATCATAATGATTAGTAGCCTATACTGACAATGAATATTTCGCAGCCAACAGCCGGGAATGATGCTTGTTCATAATAGTTTATAATGATTAGTCATGGCTGATGATGGCTACAATCATCCGTACTGATTCGTACTGGCTGAGTTCAGAATGTAGTCATCATCCTTGGACAAAAACAAAACCATTGCCTGATGTATTTCTTTTTAAACCACAATCATCAGCCAGTAGAACTAGTTGATGATGTCCAGCTAGTTGACTAGTTGGCTAGAACTTGTGACTAGTTGATGATTCCAATATTGGCAGACAAAATCCTCCCTCGACATGCGGCTGGTAGGTCACCGAACTCAAAGAAAGGCTGCTGAAGGCAGTGGCCAAGGGAGAGGAGGACAGCACTTGGCAGCTGGCCCTTGGTTGATGGCACTGGTATGTTCAGAAGCCGAGGATGGTTGGTCAGGGTCAGTGATGCTTTGAATTATGGGGGAAAAATAGCTGGTTGCATTCGCAACAGTGCGATTACCTTGCTGGCAGTATCAGCTGGTTGGACAGAGCCTCGATGGCCAGAGGCAGGTTGGCACTCCCTGGACAGTTCAAGGTGGACCCCGAAGGTCTGAAAACTTCCATGAACTTCCTGGATTTTGGAGAGAGAAAGCCGTGGTGATCTGCAAGTGCCACAAAACACACAGGACAGATTGATCATGTCATGACTGTCAAGCTTTCCCTCTGACCAAACAGGACGTGTTTGGTTTCTTTCCACATGACTTTCATTTACCTGCACTGGCCAAGCTATAACACAGCAGAACATGGGCTTCAAGAGTCTGAGTTGGCAGATGAATCACCATGATATCTAACTGACTAACAGGTCACAGAGTGTGATCATCCGCAGGAGCAGATTTTTCGCTGGGCCAAAGACCTGGAGTCGTTGAATGTCACCGATGCTCCTGTGGACGGTCGCTGGGCCTTGGTTGCTTGGCGAGGATCGTCACCGACAACGGGGTACACTAGGGCCTGCTAGGTTGCTAGTTGTGGATAGAGGTTCCACTTGTTGCCTTATAAGCCATAGTATCCCACCAAAGGAACCTATAAGCAATGGACAATCGAACCATAGAATTCATAGAATGTCCTAATTGAACCTATGTACGGCAACCACGTTTGAACCCCTAGCTTTCCTTGCCCCATCGACATCGGCCTTTCTTAGTCAACAAAAAATGGATGTGGGGTCAAACACCAGCCATCTACCAAAGTAGGGAGCCAAAGATACAGCTGCAGAGTCACCGTGGGAATGGCTGGTTGGATACGGACCTCGCTGGCCCTGACCAACGGTTGGGTAGTTGATGACTGCTCGACTTGCGCCAAGTTTGATGCGTTTCGCAGTGTAAAGCACAGGTGGATCTGTCAGGGATGAATGGAGTTGACCACCCCACCAGCTGCAGGTCTTCTCCACACAAACAGATGGGCCTGACACCCAAGAGGACAGGGCGCTCGGGATGAGAGATAGGAGAAGCTACCTTTGGTGTCGAGTTAGCCTCTCTGGTTTTTCAGAATATAGTGTGGGAGTTTGTGTGTAGATGTTCCCCCAAAACTTGTGATTTCTGAATCCTAGATTATTCGTGTGCGAGCTGATGCCTGGGTTGCCATGGCCAACAGGAGCCAGTTGGTGAGAAACACATGTGGTTGGTTGCCATCATTCTCACGGAAACATAGCCAGTATGGGAACTCGCGGATGGCTAGGGCTTATGAAGCTGAAACATGTCGCTTCTCGTCAGCACCTCTTGATCAGAATCCAAGTGCTGAGTCAACCCAAAGCCCAGGGTAGAAACATCAGTAGCTTGCCAGTAGTAGTATCATATAGTATCCATTATGAGTCATGGCTAGCCACTACCCATGGGGTGTGAAACACACTACCTTCGCAGTATCAATGTGTCGTCATTAACATCCATCATTTGTCATCACTAATGGGAGATCCAACAGCTTTGTGATCTAACGATCCAACATGAATCACAAAGCTGGGCCTCACTAGTGGGAGATCCATATTAGTGATCCATCAGTAGATCATTAGCCAACGGCTATGATCCAACATATAACGAATCTAACATCCGTCATTCTCAGTGAGGCATGGATCCCCCCTCCGTTCGCAGAGGAGACACTGTTTAGTGCTGTCACGGCAGCGCTGCAGCCCGGACGCACCCATGTGGGCTGGTGCTGTGTCAAAAGCCTTGCTGACGGATGGTAGTTACTTGGTTCATGATGGTAAGCTATGAACATGTTTCATGAACTACCAAGTAACTACCACCATCCAGCAAGTTTGCTGGTACAATTTTCTGTTACTTGGTAGTTAACTGTACTTGGTAGTTCATGATAGTAAGCATTATTTTAACAGGAAATTGTTTATAATACAGCTGTTTTATGAACATGTTTCCACGCATTTTCTGTTGGAATAAATTTCCATCACCGGTTTCCGGTTATCAATTGTTTATTGTTGCTTCATGATGGTTGATAACCAGTGGTTGATTCCATACATTGGAGACGTAAAGATGGAAGTCACCCACCGGTGCTGTGAAAAGGAATCTACTAGATATCGTTGTCGTATCATTGCTATCCTTGTTGATGATATTCCTAGGACCTAGGATTGTTGGTGGTGGTCGTGGTCGTGGTCATGTTTGTTTGTTGCGGGTGTTGTTGTTCACTTGCTTGCTTGCTTGCTTGCTTGCTTGCTTGCTCGCTCGCTCGCTCGCTCGCTTGCTTGCTTGCTTGCTTGCTTGCTTGCTGCTTGTGTTGCTGCTGTTGTTGGTGTCGTCAGTGGTTCATGGTCATTCATTAACCCCTAGTTTTAGCATGAACGATTCCTAGCCCAGGATCATCCATGATTCACTATATCATCGACCAGAGTACCAACCTGTTTAAACCACTCTTGAACATCATCAAGCATCATCAAGCATCATCAACCATCATTAATCATCATCAATCCATATTAACCATGGTGGACATGAGGTGGTTCACTATCTTCATATAATCATTGTGGACATGTCATGAGGTAATTCATTATCACCACGTGTCAACCCCTACGAAGTCTCACCACTGTCTTCCCGTCAAGTTGTGGATCCGGGCGTCTCGAGGTATCGTGTCTTCTTCCGCTTCGCTCCCTTCCTGGCAGGCGGACAAGATCGGCCCAAGGTGGGCAGCTGCGAAGATGATCGAGGGTTGATTGGGTGGCATCGAGCCATGGTGTTGAACGATGCCCGGTTGGTTATGGGCTAAGAATGGTGAAGTATCAGCAGTTGGTGATGGTTGATAGTTCGTTTGAGTCATCTTCGACCTGGTTAGCCGTGGATCACCTAGGTTTCTAGGGGTGACCACCATGACCCACCGCTGATGGCTACACAAGGCCTTGGGGCACGGCTACAGGTGGAGCTCCTAGGGCCATTGAGCCTGTCGATTGGCAACGAACAGCTGGTGGAGCCTGGGTGTCAAGCTGGGCGGGTACCGTACCACCCAGCAGGAAGTCATGTGGCCATGGGTCAATATTAACCAACCAATAATGGGGGATAATGACCAGCAATAATAGGGAAAACAATGGTTAATGATGGGGAACCAGGGGTACGGGGTTTCGACCCACAGCCATGTGTGCCACATTATGGTTAGAGGTGGTACGCCTCATGGAGGTCCCGTGATGCAGGGTTGCTGGCTTGGGAGCAGACTTGTAGCGTGCACAACTGGTAGCACTGATGGTTTTCCTGGCCATGACTGGGGCCACCGTTTCTGGAGATTTGGACCAAGTAAGTAAGGTCTTGCCAGTGCGCGCAAACGACATGCAAGATCGACATCATCATCAATCAGAAGGCATATTATATAATCCTCTTGAACCATCATGATGTGCTCATTGTCGTTAACCCAATTGACCATTATTGACCAGAGTGAGTTATAAACCACACTCATCATTAGCAATTGTGAATCATCAACCATCGTCGAAGAGACTGGTATCTACTAAACTTGAAGATGCCACAACCATCCTCAACAATAGTTAAACCAGTGGGTGACCATTACCCATTATCACAAGTCATGATTGGCCACGATCAGCCATTACCAGCCACTACCAGCCATTGTCAACCAACCATCGTTAGCCACTACCAAGCACCATCAACCATCATCTTCCCAGTTACCACGAGTTCAACCACCATTATCAGCCACTATCAGGCCATATTAGCCATTCTCAATATTTCTCAATCACCATTAAGCATCATTATCCATGGTTGATCATGAGTAACCACAGATTGACCAGAGATTCACTATCGCCAACCCTATATTAACCACCATGAATGAACCATTGGTTATTATTAGTTCAAGCACCATTCACCACCATTCGGTCACCACAGATGGTCAATGATTAACCGCCATGGTCGCCATTTGGTTAACCAGAACCAGTTCACCACCATTAGTTCACCATAACCTAATGGTTCACCACCATTCATAAATTAACTGATAGTTTATTAGTTATAATCAACCATTAGTTATCATTAGTTGCAATTTGTCATCATTAATTCAACCACCAATTAGTTCAATCAGTAGTTCAACCACCATTCACCACCATTTGTTGCACAGATTAACCACCACTTTGCTACCAGTTTGGTCACCCCCTCAGCTGTGCAGCTGGCCTCCCAAGGACTTGACATCGCAGCGCGTGGACAACCGTGTAGCGCTTCGGCTAGGCGCGTGGGCAGTGCCGGGTTGAGGGTAGACAAGCGTGGTGAATGGTGGTTGAACCAGTGGTTGATGGTGGTGAATCTATGGTTAACCATGGTTCATGATGCTTCATGATGGTTTATAAGGCTGTTACATGGTGGTTGAACTCAGTGATGGTTGAATCGTGCTTGATGATGATTCATGAAGGTGCGGTTAAAGAGGGTTTGAACATGGTTGTGGGTGGTTTGACTGTGGTTTAATTGTGGTTGAGACTGATGATGCTCAATCAAGGTGTTTCAAGTATGGTTTAACCATGCTGAATGGTTGGTTGCTTGTGATTAAGGCCTGATAATGGTTGATGATGAATGATCCCTTGTGAATGATTGGGGTTGCTAAGGCTAGGTATAGTTGACATACTGGCTACTGGTCAATAAGGGTTGATCATGTTTGAGAATGATTGATCACAGCAAACTTGCTGGTTTAGTATGATAACCCATTATCAACCATTGTTAAGCACAAGTAAGCACTAAGAACCATCGACTGACCATTGCTACCTTCCATTTTCGAATACTTGCTGTGCAGCTGTGCAGGGCCCTCGGCCTAAATCCAGATCTTGTGAAGGAGTGCTCCAACGCAACAATGGGTAGGTAAATGAGCACCGGAAGGACGTTCTTGAATTGGTTAGACACCTTTGTTGCCGTGCTTGTTTGCAGGTTGGTTTGATCCCTTTAACAAAAATTGGGTCTGGGTCAATCTTCAGTTTTCATCATGTACGATGCTTTGCTGAATCTCACCATTTGCTTCAACACACCCCTGCTCCAACCTTTGGCTAAGATCCCATGTTAGCAATGCATCCATGACCGTTTCGGTCGACCCACCGGCAGTGTTGCCTCCGCTGATGGGGAGGACGCGTTCACAGCACTTCTTAGGGATAATGTTCCCCACCATCCCAAGCAGCGACATGGCAAGACCAATCTTGACCAGGATGAGCCTGAGTTTTTTGTCGATCGGTGATCAGCGCGCAGAATCAAGCCTGGTTGCCATGGTAGCAAAAGTGTCCATGAATTGTTCACATGGATTGTGGATCCATATGGTGGTTTCTCGGAATACGGGTGCCCTCAAATCATCGCCTTTGAATCGAACCATTTAGAGTAGTCAACCGTTTTGGGGGCCTCCTATTGCCGGAGAAACACATATATTTTGCTACCTCACCTCCCACCACACTTGAAGGCGCCAAATGAGCCCCCGAACGCACATGGATCCGTGGGAGCTGGTTCACATCTGGTGGTGGAGCAGATTTGCTCCCCAGAAACGGGGCAGCCGGGCAGAAGCGAAACTGCTGATGATTGTAGTCACTGTAGTCACGAATTCATCACCCACCACCAATTAAAGCACTTAAATCGTTGGTTAATCACAAATAAGCCTCACTAAACAGGTTGATGCGCGACCCTCACTGACCATCAATCACCACAGCTTGCGGCCCCAGGAACCACCGGGCCCAAGTTTACTATTCGCGTCAAGGGCGACCTTCGGGGCCAAGACGCGCGGGATTTGGAGGTGACCTTCACCAGTGGGGGGCCCAACGGATCCACAAGGGGCAGCAGGATCCAGTGGCTCCACTAGTGGAGGATTTCCAGATTTAGTGATAGGGGGTTTGCATATATCAGTTTCGCCAGCAAAGAAAAGTTAGTGATTTACCAAGAAATATACAGGGGATTGTTGATATGGGTCTCCCATTGATGGTTCAACTGAATGGTTAAACTGGCAATTAATGGTGGTACTCTATGACAAATGGTTTACATTAGTGGACTACATTAGATTGCTATGATCGAAGGTAAATAGTTTACAGAAACTTAATGGCGGTACGTGAATTATGATTCGTTTTTTCGGTGGATGGATCATCAACCGTAGTACCGGACTGCAGGGGCAGCGCCCTCTCCTGTGAACGATGGGTAGCCACAGCAGGTGGGTGTGGGTACAAAAGATGAGCTTCCAATCCCCGACATGCTGTCCATGTGGAATCATCATTTCGAGTCCTTGGAATGTGGTCAAGAGCAAGGGGACAGAGTTTATATCCTGCAGTGTCCTACAGTCATAAGAAGCTCAATGCAGCACTTGGTGCCGAAGCATCACGAGAACCGGTTCCAAGCGGCACGGCTCCAAGGCTTTGGTTTGGCCTTTCCGAACCTGCCACCCTTGGAGTTGCTATTGCCCAGGCGTCCTCCGGAGGTTTTCTTCATGGCACCAGGGCGGACTCCTCATCCAAACAAATGAAGGATGCCATGATGGACTTGTAGAGCCCCCAACCCCTGTGGCGTAGGAGGTTTGTGAAACCATGACTTGTAGATTCTCAGCCCCACCATGTGGGGTAGGAGGTTTATTGAAGACATGAAACCATGAACCATCAGTGGAAGCAAGTGGACCCCCAAATCTTGCTTGAAAACGGCTGGAAATGCTGCTGCTCAAACTCCTGGTGTTAGGCCCACGGGACGGCTGCGCACCAGCTTCTGCGATAGCAACCTGCGGCTTTCACGAGGTGTTTGGGGGAACCAGCAAGGATGACTTCAAGGGATAGCTACTGATTGATACGGTTCACGATTGATCATGGCTAACTGCTGATGGACCAATGATTGTTATTGCTTGATCAAGGTTGATCAACCCTTATTCAGAAGCCAACTGCTGGTTAACTACTGCCTAATGATGGTTGATGACTTTTTAAAGATGACTCGAAATGGTTTATAATGCCTAATTCGTGTTCATGCTGGTTAATACTGGTATATAAATTAGTGGTCAAGCATGGCTGATCATACTGGTCAGCAATGGGCAGCCCAAAACTGGTTGTAGTGGTTGATCAACGGGAATGGTCTTGGGTGCATCTTGATTGGACAGAAACTGCCAATGGTTCATACTTGGGGGACGGTCGATGATTTCTAACAGTGGTTGAAAGTAATCAATGATCCGTGACAATGACTAGGAACAGTGACCAACAGCACATGGACATAATCAACATTGACGGGGACACGATCCAACACTTGGTAGAATCAGTTGCAGGTAGGGCCGAACCATCCAAGTACCTATGATGCATGTGCTTAGAAACTCTTCATTTGGGCATTGGGTTTTGAAGCACTGCATGAACACTGACTGCATACACATACATCATATACAGTTTCAAGTATGCATGCATACATAGAAGCTCCATTTATGTATTATGTCCTTCCAGCAACGCTTGTCGGCTGGGTCGGATTCTTGGCAATCATAGATTTACAGTCTCAAGACCTAAATGATCGACGCACACATTTAACAGTTTAACAGTTTCAGTTTCAATCACGAAGATATGATTTGTCATGACAAATGATATTCATGATCAGACTTTAAAGTTACGACACGTCGGATGATCCAAGTTCGACTTGTCATAAGATGCGGGTTAGCCATTTGCAGGTGGTCGTGGTGGGCTTTTCATTCTGAAGCGTCTCAGCGCTTGACGATCGCAACGCACGGCCCGGTGCAACAAGTGATGACGAGCCAGAGGTGGATGGGGGGTCGCTACAGGTTGCTGGCATCACACGGACATCGTGAAAGAGATACCTGCATTCAAAAACCCATCCTGGCATCCACTGACTTGTTGTCGTTGTCGCTGGGGTTATCCTCGTCGTCGTCATCTCGGTTGTTGTTGTTGTTGTTGTTGTTGTTGTTGTTGTTGTTGTTGTTGTTGGGAATCATTTGAAGAGTGTCATTGAATTTTTTCCCCAAAACAGTTGGTTTTCCAGCTTCAAGTGACCATTTTTATTTCTCGATGGTTCGTTCTGCGCTGGAGGCCACCGTGATCGGCTGGTGATGTTGCTGCTTGCGACTCTCCCGGGCAGAACGAGATCACATCAACCTGGTGACAGCAGCGGTTAACAGAACCCGAGCACCGACGAAAAGGGCATGACTTGGAGACTGCTGGCATCCCAATTTCGTAGCTTCAAAGCGTGCCACGGTTTGAGGTTGGAGCCATGCCTACCAAGCTAATCACGAGGAGTAGATGTACGTGTGTGAGATATGTATAGATGTTAACGTGAATAATGCACACATATGATTCACACACACATACATACATACATACATACATACATACATACATACATACATACATACGTACATGGAGCTCAATCTCGGTGATCGAGCCAGGGAAGCCCATGCATGCTTGTGGATAATTATGACAATTAATGGCAGTGATGATGATGATGATGACGACAACGACGGCGATGACGATGATGATTATGATGATGATGATGATGATGATGATGATGATGATGTGGTGGTGGTGGTGGTGGTGGTGGTGGTGGTTATGATGACGAACAAAGGAATGGTTGTCATCAGAATGGGTATGATGATCACGGGTTTGTTTCCGATGTAGGTGTTGGGCGGTCATCATATGATGAGCCATGGGGGCACCCCAAACCATCACAAGTTGTGATTATCTCCAATGGGGAAACCAACTAGGTATGGGGGTACCACCATGGAAAGACATATATACACTGCTTATATTTGTTGCTGGTAAATTTGCCCGTCATTGTTCAGTATTAAGCATTCTGACCCGTTATGACCCAGTACGGCGCATGATGAACCCTCATGAACCGCTGCAAATCATTATTAGCCTCCAACTCAACGTTAACCACAATGCACCATTACTTTCTAATCGTTCTTAACCATTAGTGATCCCAATCACCGTGACAAACCATGTGCTCAACCAGTATTAACCATGATGAACCATTTCTCAAGCACTAGTCATCACTATATCATCAGTCACAACAAGTGCTCACTATAAGCGTCATAGCCATTCTTATGAGTATGATTCCGTTCCTAGGGCTATATCATCATAACCAGCATTATAAGCACTAGTCATCACTATATCATCAGTCACCATAAGTGCTTATTATATGCATCAAAACCATTCTTCAGCACATGATTGTCATTATATCGCAATTCTTGCGGGTGATGTGAACCTTGCCCTCCCCGCAGTGCTTCAGAGTATCATCCATTGCTGGGAGCTCATTCATAAATCCATGGAGAGGAAACAGCACCGGACAAGCCAACTCTTGATGACAGATATGCATGTCAAATGTGTATATTAAACACATGTATACACATAGATGAACAGATTTAGGAAAATAATCATGTTTGCAACATTACGTATATCTACATGTAAGCATAAGATTTACACATCCACATCCTCCCACCTTTAGCTTACATCAGCTCTTCTTCACAGCTGGACAACTGTCAATTGGTGCGATTTTCCAACTTCCTACAGTGCAGGCAATAACCCATACCAGCTGGTCCATCAATGCTGATTTGTGGCTTCCATGGTTGATGGGGTGAAGATCTGCTGGTCATATGGACCCCTGTGGTGGTCGCAAAGGGGGAAGGGGTAACCAGGCATCAACCTCTACGGGGACCCCAGCAGTGACAGACGCATCCGTGCGTCCGTGAAGCCATGGCCGAGGCGTGGTTTCCAGGTTGCCACCAGAGGTTTCCCCGAAGGGGTGGAGTTGTAGGAGGATTTGTGGACAGCGTCTGCCGTGTTGGCCCCTGCCATGGTAGACCCTCACCACTGGTGGCCCCTAGCATGGCAGGGGGGACCGCCGCCCCCCCCCCCCCCCCCCGCCACCTCCGCCACCGGAAGGAGTACGCGCGGAGGCGCGGTGTCGTCCACAGCTTCGGTTGTTCTTACATAGCCGAACACGAACACCACCACCAAACATGATCATTTTTCTTGTCCATCTACTCATGGTGGATATACTCAAGTAGATGATTCTTCAGTTGCAGGTGTTGGCCTGTGTTGGCGGTGTCCATTTATTACCTCCATATAGCTGATTTTATTCCGATTGTTTGAAGATTCACCTGATGATGTAAGGTTCATCGTGACTCCCTTTTTGACCAGCCCGTTTCTTGTACCTCCACGCCGTTCCAGTCACATTCTTCGGTGCCAGCTGTTGTGGTGACTGCGGCGCCGTACAGGGCTCAAAGCAAGGGGATTCTGGCGGTTGGTCGGTTGGTTGGTTGGTTGGTTGTGTTGGTGGGTGGGTGGGTTGGTTGGTACACCTCAACTTGTAGTTGTGATGAATCAGTGCTCGCTATACCGAGATGACTAGTGTTCAATCGCTTCACCTTGATGGTCAATGACCAGCCCTAAGCATCAACCAGGCCACCAGCCCTCCAGGATCTGGCTAACCACTTGTAATTTGAGCTTGTTGATCAATCATCAGCCGTCTCAACATTCAAACATCAACCAGACCGTCACCGCTCAATTGGCCGCCATCCAAGGTCCAGACTACTTTCAAGCATCACCGAAACATCATTAAGCACTAGCATTTTTTGCCGAAACATTTATCATTCACTATGATTTTGACATCCATAAACGATGAATCAACCATCAATTTGCCAACCATCAATCAACCATCAATTTGCCAACCATCAATCAACCAGCAATTCGCCAACCATCAATCAACCATCAATCAACCATCAATCAACCATCAATCAACCATCAATCAAGCATCAATCAACCATCAATCAAGCATCAATCAACCATCAGCTGGTAATAAACCACCCGTCTGAATCTGTCAACCAAGCATCACTAGCCACGTCTCAGGTCCGAACCGCGCAGGGACAGCGAGTTGAGCGCGGGGGCGGTGCCTGGGCGGAAGTGGTGGGAGGGTGAACGGTTGGAAGAAACCGTTGACACATGGTACACATTTATACATATATTAGATAGATAGATAGATAGATAGATAGATAGATAGATAGATAGATAGATAGATAGATAGATAGATAGATAGATACATAGATATATGTATATAAATAAATCAAGTTCACAAATCCACAAACAAGTGAAGAGATACTAAGATAAATACATAAACAAATGAACAACATAGATACATATACAAATGAATGAATAGATAAAAATCAACCAAGAAGTATAGATATCAACCTATGCTTACTCATCCTGGAGTAGATAAAACATGAAATCGATGCATTGGCGATCCGTACGCCATTTAGGAACCGAAGTTCGTCGATCAGCTGCACAAAACATGCAATCTAAAGGCGCTGGTTGCCATCAGACGTTGACCTTTGACAGTGAAGCGACATAGTTCCGCCCTGAATATTGACCAGTCCGGGACAGTTGGGGGGACCGATCAAGCAAGGGAATAAATTTTAAATCCCAAGATGCTTGGGGGACGACACCCAAAAGTTCACCAGCATTCATGGAGACCATTTCTTGGTGAATGTCTTTACTTCTGCAGTTCAACCCTTGCTACACAGATCTTCCATGAACCAAACATGCCCTGAGAGAGAGGGTCGCTGTGAATATCCTAAGTAGAACTTCCTCGCGACGATAAAGAGTTGTTGTTGTTGTTGTTGTTGTTGTTGTTGTTGTTGGTGTTGTTGTTGTTGTTGTTGTTGTTGTTGTCTTCGTCGTCGTCGTCGTCGTCGTCGTCGTCTTTGTTGTTGTTGTTGTTGTTGTTGTTCTTGTTCTTGTTCTTGTTCTTGTTCTTGTTGTTGTTCTCGGTCTGGTTCTGGTTCTTGTTCTTATTGCTGCTGCTGCTGCTGTTGTCGTCGTTGGTTCTTAACCATGATTCAACATCAATAATATATTGCTGTTGGATATCATTCACCATCAAACAAATAGGACCCGTGGGGCCTTCGAAACACAACTGCAAGCTCACAAGAGTCAGCCAGCGGACATTAGGAAACAAATCACTTGTTTGGATCCTCAAGCAAAGTTGTGCGCTTATCCCTACAAGATCCAATGGGGCTCCGCGTGTTAAACTCAAAGATGCCTCCGAATATTGTATGGCGTTGGAAGAAATCACCCCGGAACTGATGGTTCTGAATGAAACGATAATAAGTTTTGGTGGTCATTGATGGTTTCACCATGTTGAGTCTCATGGATTTGTAATGATTCACCCCTCAAAGGTTCAACAATCCATCAGGACCACCAGTCATTTCCTGAGTTCTTCCTCCCCAAATCGAGTATTTGTTGCTGTCGGTCATTCCGCTGGTTCTTTAACAATTACCAGCCATCAGTGGCCATCAGTGACTATTACCAACCTATTTGACCGTGGCTGACACTTATGAAGCATTCTACATATTCTACGTAGCGTGATTGATCACTATACACCATTAGTTGCCAAGTGGGTATGGTGATGATGGCGTCCTTCCGCCCACATTGGTGGCTCCACAAGGCCCCTGCGACCCCTGCGGCCACCAGCTACGCGCTCTTGGATGCTGAGAATGACAGGGCGGGTCAGCTGATTCAAGGGCAACAAAGTTGAGTAATGAAGCCAAAGTTTCTCCACCAATTTGGACCAGCAAACGTCAAGTGCTGCCCCACAATGTTTCCAAGTTATGAAAGCAACAGCGTTTCTGTTGAAAAACAGCCCCAAAAGAGCTACGTTCAACAGATCAGGACAATTGCAGCATAGCGGGAAGGAGCCCAAAACCGTTATTGAGCATCATCAATGGTTGACCATGCAGGCTGGACCACCGATCACAAGGCTGCTCTAGCACACGGCATACTTTTCTCTTCAAACGATCGGCATGTCAGCAACATAAACTGCAAACAATGGGTGGCTGAGTATATTACGTTTGGAATGCAAGCAAAGGCGTGTTTCCTAGACTGGAAGATAACGGTCACCAGTCCTTAAGCAAGAACTTGCTCACCATTGTTTTGGGGAAAGATGTAGGCGCGCAGGTCTGATGGCAGCACCTTCACTTGGTTGATCCTATCGAGACTGATGCCGTTTGGACCGTTTGGACCGTTTGGATGATTGTTGATTGCAGATGGTTTTGGACCGTACCGTTCCCTGTACAAACCGTCCACCATGTCCGGATCTACCAATCATGGTCTCGATTGTTCAGGTCTCCAGTGCTCCCCAAATAGGTTCCTGGCACAGCTGACGATTCGTAGACCAGCTGTTGGCTGAAGGGTCACCCGGGTGACTCCGAACAGCGAAATCGTCCACTTGGTTCGATCTTTCTGGCCAAACCATCGCTGACCACTATATGATATGATGGATGGTGAGAAAATTCGCCCATATATCAGAACACTTAACCACTGGAAATAATAGATAATAGATTCCCCATCGTGAACCACCATTAACTCCGGGGAAAAAGCAGCCACTTGCCATCCGCAGGACCAGCGACTGCGGTCCTTCAAGCAGGCGCTGCATTCACCCAGCATTTTTTCAGGAACAGAGCTGAGATCACTGTTGGTACTACTAACAGGGGTTTATGGGAGTACTACTCAACCATTGGTTTATGGAGTGAAAGTGGTATGACCATTCCAGGAGTTTGTTTTTTTCACTTAATGGCGAAAGGCTCAAAGCCACTGGTTGGTACTACTTACAGGGGTGTATGGGCTACCCGGGTGAATGTCACAATCTATAGATGCGCATCATTAATCTTTATTAATGATTGACACTGGTTCCAAAGCAATGATGGATACTAGCCGATAAGCCCAAGTATCAATGCTGGCCGTTTATCAGCACATAGTAAGGGTTGAAGCTACCAACAAATTACAGGCTCACAGTTGCTTTGATAGAAACCAATATCCCCGCTATTGTTTGTCATTCTCTACTATTCAAACAACTCTGCTTCTCACCATTCTGCTCGTACCAGCTCCTTTCCTGGACATTTTTTACAATTGTAGAACTTTAGGTTATGATTCATAATTTTACTATGTGTCCTTCATTTACAATTGTTGTCCTATATTGTAGAAATACATAGTCCTAACATGTCCTAACTATATCACTTGGCAATGGTCATACAGTTTAACAATATGATTCAGCATGCTGAATGATTTCATCACACTAAACAATATAAACACATAGGTTGTGAATCTGATTGCGAACCTATTCTGTTTCTAACTTCTGTTGATTGCAACTGAATTGTAGCAGTTCCTCAATTGGTTGAACCTCTTGCAGGGCGAATCCTTGGGTCGCGGGGCCTACGGAGAAGTGTGCTTTGGCAGCAGGGTGCATGGCAGGGTTGGAGCGCTGGTCTGGTTTGTTTCTTCAGGTGATTGGGGTTGGCAGGTTGCTTGGCTCCACTCACCCTTGGTTGTTTGGCTGGTCGGGTGAGGGTTGGTTGGCAGGTGGTCAGTGAGGTTGGTAAGGCTTGTGGCTTGGTAATTTTCAATCCACTGAGCACTGCAAGCCAGGAAGTGGCAGTGCCAAGCAAAGTGTATCCGATTTTTGCTTTTGTGTACTTTTTGCAGTTTACTTTTCCCGGAGAAACCGCCAGCCACCCAGCGACATCTGCCACCAGCAACCAGTGACGAAGCTGCTTGAAATTCTTGTCACCGAGAGGCACTGATTCCTTTCCCCAGAAGATTAGGACAAAGGTTGTGTTGACTTGCTTTTTCAGCTGCAATGAAAAGACCGGAGAATTAATCCTGGTACAAACGGTAGGTAAGTCTGATGCTTCGCTAATCAACCTGATAGCCCCTTGCATCATGATTTGAGTGGAGCTGGGGTTATAACTTATAACTGGGTCGCATCCATGGCACCCTATACGGCAGCTGAAGTGATCCCTAAAACCATGGTGAATGCAGCGGGTTCCCGGCACTGGGGATCCTAACCTTGGCCCCTTAAGCAGGTGGCTTGGTCCATCAAAGGGTGCGTCCCATCATCCAGCGTTGGATCTCAGGTTCAAAGCCATGGTGGCGGGAAAATTCATGGCCGTGAAGAAGGTCTGGGGATCAGCTGCCTGTTTCAGCGGAGGGGCGTTTATAGATTTTTGGGCTCAGGGACAACCACCAACCAAGAACAAGCAACCATCAATAGGAAACATCACTGAGCATGAATCACCATCAAATATCCATCAAATATCCATGAAATATCAGGAAGTGGCAAAGCAGTTGAACATCAAAACACGAGCAGCTTCCATGGGGCGGTCGTTTTGATCCAGCTGGAGGACCTGTAGCTCCTTGGCCAGGCCTCGTGGCTTTCCGGGTGCTACGGAACCAGAGGTTCCAGGTACCTTTCACCACTGTATCACTGTAGCTGTCATAGATTGTTGTGGTCATAGTATGATCATGATCTCCAGTGTATTTTGATATCATTACTATCGTGACCCTAATGGTTCTTGTCATCCCTATCACTAAGTGGGTGTTTCTCAAAATAGGGGGACCCCTAAATCATCCATTAGTAGTCATTTATAGTAATAGACTAACCATTTTGGGGGTCCCCTATTTTGAGAAACCACCAAGTCATTGTTTTTCTACTTACGCCATCTTAAATACCTTAGTATCTGACTGATGTAGGATGGCCAGCAGTTCCCAAGCTTGATGAATTCCTGCTCAGAGTTTCAGAGTTGGTCTCTTGTTTTGGAACCCCCCACAAGAGTGGTTATCAAGAGCTCTCAATTTGAGCCTCTGTTCTGCAGGATATCTAGGATTCGTGCAATCAATTCTTGGGGTGACAGCTGTCTGTGCCAGATCCCTTTGGATTTCAGCCTCGGACAGAAGCAAGCCGAACGGGACTGCAACGGGTGGGGAAGGGAACCCTGAGAGACGACGACCCGATGCTCTCTCCACCACTTGGCTGCCCCTGACCAAAACGTGTAGAGAACTTTGGGCGCTTCACTTTGAAGTTCACCACCTCCTACTGGTTGGATATTCTTATCCATATTCTTGTTAAGATACAAAGTTCACCATTGATGCTATACTGGTTGTATCAGTTTCATTGCTCCACTTCTGACCAGTTGGTCATTTCGCAGTCACAAGTTCTACACCTGGAGCAAGGCACTGCCACGTCGAGATCATTTGATTGATGTTTGCACATACCTGGCGAGGAGAGATATAGGTCAACATACCAGCCATTCCGTGACCTATAACTTGGAGGGACAGACAACCTATGAATGTGAATCGAGTAAAATTGAGTCACGTTTGTGACATTTTCTCCGGGTATTGAAGGTCCCAGGTACGTGGACTACCGTCGATTTCCAGCAAGCCTGGATTTCATTTTTCACTCTTTTCAGATCATGGTTAAGAATGGTTTACTCATTGGCCAATGGGCTGTAGAGTCGTGGTTGTCTAGACCAGTTTCATGGTTATACCTTAGATGATTCTGAACCAGAGGCAGGTGGACGGACAGCTGTGGGTCTTGGCTTCGCTCAGGAGGCCAACGTTTTGCTTCAAGAGATCAATACCCTGAAGCGGCTGAAGCATCCCAGGCTCACCTGCTGGGAGGGCGCCGGACACCAGCAAAGGTAGGAAGGTGCAGCAGTCAACTGGGCATGGCCGAGTGGGACTCAACTGGTGTCCTGGTGTTCAAGGATGCACAGAGGATGCCTTGGTTGGGACTTGACCCATGGCAGCCAACAACTAGCGGTGTATCGACCCCAGGCTTCGGGAGCTGAAGAATCTCTGAGACCATCCCCTGCTGCCAGGATCGTTCGGTATCACGGATGCATTCGGATAAACTCAGAGGCTGGAGGGTGGTGCCCAACTTGGCACGCGATTGGTGTATGCATTGTGGGGAAATTGGACCTGGGGAACCCTGTATTTTTTCAAAAACGGTTGCATCAGCTTGACGTGCTAAACTCAATCAGCAACAGGAAAGGTGAAAGGTGAGCAGCTGCCTGGGACCGGACCAACTCGGCAAACAAGCCAGGAACAAACGATGCCTTGACAAAAAGTGGCAGCACATGAGGTCCATATATAATAAGAGGGTACGACATTCATGGATACACCCATTGGAGAGCACACCATTTATTTTTGGAGGAAACGGGTTGGCCGCTTTAAACATTGTTGATTTCCGCCAACATTGATGGCTTCCCACAATTGCCGAATCTTTGGATTTATAACCACCAAGCCGTCAACCACAACCACCAACGAACCCACCAGCAAAGCCACTCCAGGAGGACCCAGCTCTGCTTATCTTCCTGGAGTACATGCCCAGCGGCTCCGTGAAAACCGTTTCTTGTTCCATCAGCTGGTGTTGCTGCGGGTGGGTTGGTTGGGGGATGATGGTGAACGTAGCGTTGATCATCAACAATCATAGGGAAACATGATGAAATACACTTATTTTGGATCCAACTTTGGCCGGTTGGTTTGTGTGGTTGGTCTGGTTGTGTTTAGGCAGTTTAGGCAGTGGATTATTGATATTCCCGGGCATAAATCAGTGCTGGTTGTCGCTGGTGTGGTTCAAAAGCTCAAGCGTACCCCGGTGAAAACAGCCGCGAAATGAAGATGGTGGAATTTGCTGAGATGTTTACCAGTCTTTCTGTTGTTAGTTAACCATTGTTGGTTGGTTGACCAAGAATGGTTCATTGGTTAATTGTTGGTTGAACCAAGTCATCCTATATCCATTATGGTGATAGTGAACTATAGCGGTTACCGAAGGTCAATCTACCCATGACACGGCTCAGGGGCCCATTGGTGGATCCATGGCTATAACCTGGCCCGTTCCAAGGCATTATCGTCATCAGGGTCACCAGCGAGCGGCGTACATCATGGATAAACTCAGATGCAACCGACCCAAAAGTCATGTCAAACAAGTGGTTGGCAAGACTCTCAACATGTCATCCTGGCCAGGTTCGTTTGATTACACTCTCATATAATATTCTTTCAGTATTCTGACAAGTG
The DNA here is from genome assembly GCA_009767595.1 of Symbiodinium kawagutii. Classification (NCBI taxonomy): domain Eukaryota; class Dinophyceae; order Suessiales; family Symbiodiniaceae; genus Symbiodinium; species Symbiodinium kawagutii. The sequence goes on along the minus strand of VSDK01005117.1, from coordinate 13,897 downwards.
TCAACGACCAACAAGCCGGGCTTTACCCAATGAAACCATTCGTCCATTTGGTAGTTTCCCAAAATATGGGTACCCCTAAATCATCCATTTATAGTCATTTATAGTGATAAACCAACCATTTTTTGGGGTCCCTATTTTGAGAAACCACCATTTCGTGATCTGCTATGACGGACACGTGCGAGCGATTCTGTGGCTTGCCGTTGAGGTGCTGGAGAAGTTTGGTGCCTACGGCATTCGGCTGGTGAAGAAGTACACCAGGCGGCATGCTGCCCTGTGGTCACGGTTCGAAGGCAGTGATTTGCAGGGAGTTCATCATAATGTCAACCCAGGATTGATCTAGGTGTTTAGGGAAACCAGTTGGCTTTCAGGGGATACCCTCTATCAATCCCCAGGGGTTTATTCATCCGAGGTCAACATTAGAGATGATGGTTAACAGTGGGGTGTGGTGGTTGATGATGGTAGTGGTGATGGTATGATAATGTTTGATGATAGTGTAAGCATGGTGGTATCTGCACCCACCAACGTGGCGCCAAAAATAATCCTGATTGATTGTGGTTGGAAATAGTCATGATATGATCAGTATTCAATGGCCTGCTTCACTAGGTCCTAGTTGGCCTACTTGACCTTGCACAAATGGCTGCAGAGTTTGGTCCAATGTCGATCCCCACAAGGAGCAAATCAAAAGGAGAAAGCAGTGGTTCCTAACCTGAGAACACACAGATCAGTATCAACAAATGTCGTGCACAAAGATGCGGTCACTTGAAGTACTCCCAGCTATTCCATGAGCCAACAGCATGGTTCCAAATGGCATCGCAAGCATACCGAACTCTGGAGCCATGAGTGCTTCGCCGCCAAAGAAGCGCCTCAAAGAGGAGAGCGGAAGTTCTTCGTGGCAGGATGACATGCTTACGTTCCCAGAAGTGAAGGATGAAGGTGAGGATCAGAAACGCCAAGATCCACCAGACGAACCTCTTCCTCCCTATCATGAGTATCATTCCCAAAATTTGAAGCAAACTGCAGATTTCCTGCTGAGATACAAAGGGATGAATTTACTCCACCGGTACCATCCTGGTATACCGGAAGAGGAAGTGAAGAGTCTGTATTCGATTCGCTTTGAGTCGCGTGCCAATGGCCACACCAGGGCAACCCTTTGTGTTCACATTAGGGAACTGGTCACAGAACCAACACTCGGCTCAGAAGTCAGCGATGGAAATTTTCCAATCTGATCCAGAAGTTCAACAGATCGCTGAGTGGTTGCCTCCACCACGAAAGCGGGTCAGGGAGGCGTGTGCATTGAGAAAGTCCGAAAAGGAGGCATTGCATGCTGCAGGGATTGAAAAATCTGTGGTGCAAGAGGAATTGACCCGAAGCGTTCATATGCTCTTCCGCGACCTGGGATGCAGAACGGCACTGTGGGACGGCAACGCGTGATGTTGCCTCATGCTCAGAGCGAATGAGCTTTGGGTTCTAGCAAAAAAAGCGTCCGGTTCCAAGGGTGGTTTCATCCAGTTTATGTCACCATGATCACTGGCTGCACCAGCAAATGCAATTGCCATATGGGTTGAAAGCCTTGAAGGCTTCTCATGGTTGACGAGAGTTGACAAGCTGCTGCAAGTATACGTACAGTAAAATCATCTGCCTGGTTAATGAGCGGGTTGATGCTAGCTATGTAATCATGATCCCTATGATGTACAAGCTGGTTCATGAATTGATCATGGCTAGCAAGCGGGTGAATAAAGCTGGACGCTTGGCATGATTTACTAGAGGGATGAACGATGATGTGCACCTTGCACCCGAGCCATCGGTGCCCGAACGCTGAATCTGAGAGGAGTCCAACCATGTCCAACCTGGGCTTAGCATTTCCCGGATCCAACGGTCCCAGATGTTGATGGATGACGGGGAGATCTGTTAAGCCCGCTTAGAATTGGTGGTTGAAGCCAGGGCTTCCGGCGTTTCCCATCAACTCAAAAGGTCGAGTTTCAAGGTCTTTCGGTCGGGCCTGAAGCCCCCCGATCCCGCGAATCATAGGGATCCCACTAAGCGGAAAACCTATTTGAGATGGTGTCTTCATCTCATCATGGTAGCTGTGGGGACCCACAGGCAGCAATGACTAAGGACAAAGAGAGGAGTGTCCGTGTCTGTTCAAGGTGATCACAAACCATCCTGGCGGACCTCCTAGACATAATTTCTCACTTTGGTCACTTACTGGCCTAGTGTGCTGAGTCGTGTATAGCCGATGAGGTCAACGGGGTCAATTAGATCCAATCAAGTCAACTAGCATCCAACCATTAACCAATCATAAACCAATCATAAACCAGCCATGAACCAGCGATTAATCAACCATACACTAACCATAAACCAAGCCACGGTGGAGCCCTAGGTCCATCGCACATCGTCCCTGAGGCAAATCCTCGAGGGTCTGGACTTCCTCCACTCGGAGAAGATCGTTCACCGCGACGTCAAAGGCGGGGGCCCAGCCCCATGGGCCCCCAGCGCAACCGTAACGGTTGGGGATGGCCGTATCCGCAGTGATCCACGGTTGGGGAAGTCAACAGTTCAAGCTGTGAATGTCTCAGTGGTTGAGATTTGTACTTTGATATTGTGGTATATTGTGCTTATGTTTGATAGTGATCATTTTGCTAATGTTCATATTCATACTGATCCTGAGAAGGTGATTATATTCAACAAAGTTGCATTCAATAATGATCAATCGGGGGTTTTGGCACTTGCCAAGTCCGACCTCCAACCAAATGTGTTGCAGGTCTGATTCCAAACCGTGTGTCCTTTTCAGTCGACCCCTGGGCTCTTCAAATTTTGAGAAAAGTACTATCAGTTGGATGTACAGTCATACGCGCATCAACCGCACGTGCCGAGTGATGTGCGTGTTGGAGTTCTGTAAAGGTAACAACTTGTTCCTCAATGACTAAACACTCAGAAGGTACCCACTCACAAGAGTATCATTTGGTTTGCGACCGGCCTCCTAGTCAATGATTTTGCAACAGCAGCTTCGTATCAGTACACGTCATGACCCTTGTTTCTCCACTGCTGTTGTAAGATGTGTGGATACTTTATCTCTATTAAACAAGTGCTTATACGAAGATTCAATATATATATATATATATGTATAACACACATATGAGTATCACTGCTAGTAAAACCATATTTTCGTAAACAAAGTAGGCATATATTTTCACATCATCATGTATTATTTGCTTTTCTACATGAGAACTTGAAAAAACTTCTAGTTCAGCACCTGATAATACTATCATCCATGATTGTTGGCTATATCCTCATCATATCGTCCTTTTCCCATTAAGCATTACTCATGGCTGCACCTTTTCCCTCGATGTCGTTCTGTTGGCACAGCTGGCAGGTGCCAACATCCTCATCGACGCAGCGGGCAACGCCAAGCTGGCGGACTTCGGGGCCTGCATGCAGCTGGAGGCGCACGGGGCGCCCATGGTGGTCCGTGGGAAGGGGTCCCGTTGCGGGGTCCCGTGGCGGGGTTGTCACCTGGATGAAAATGCTGTAGAGATCTCAATGTGTGATTCAGATGGATTGGTTCTTTTTATTGATCTGTATTGATTTGTATAATTTATAATCTGTATCGATTTGTATTGATTCTTTTTTTTGAGATCTCAGTGTTTATAATCTGTATTGATTAGGATGGATTGTATTATATAAGTGTTCCTCAAGTCATAGGGGTACCCCTAAATCATCCTTTGTATATTGATAAACCAACGATTTTGGGGGGATCCCCCATTTTGAGAAACCAACATATCTGTATGTTTACATGTAGGCACGTATTCATATCATCTCGTATCTGAATGTGTTGTGTGGAGATATGGAAATGTAATAACCCCCAAAAGGCATTCAGAACTTTCTGACCACGACAAATGGTTTTTGTAGTATATAGAATATGTTTTTTTATTTGTGAAATATTATCAATGATTCATTTCCAGGAAACATCCACCAAACTGCTGGTTGGTCACTATGGGCGGTTAAGGTATGTAACAGGTGGACTTGTTAAAGCAGGTCTTATATGAGCTAAATCATGAGTATATGAGGATATGTATATATGTATTTATATATATATATGCAATGACCGCATGGGGTAGGCATATATAGCTGGAATCCTTACACATCGACAAAGCTGTGCTGCTGGGACCGTCAAGTCTGATGAATGCCACAAGTGTTTTATGTTGGTCACTGGTCACTGATTGCTTAATGAACTTGAAGATTCGATGGCGGTAATGGTGGACCCATATGAGTCAAAAGAGACCATATTTGCTGGTTACTCACAAACTATTTTTGACCACTTAAACTTTTGGAAGTTTACTATGGATCTCCCATGATCTAAGTCACAAATGATTTGCCTGCAATCACGCAGACTTCATTCCAATAACATCGGTTCAGAGACACTGCTGCTTGTTGAGATAGACAGGTGGGGTTTTCATTTCATGAACTGGGTGGTTGGAGGTTGCTGTGAAGACAATCCACTGCCCCTCTGGCATATGAAGTAGACGTTTGATAACCCCAATAAGCCACATGGGTCAAAGTCCGCGGAAATAATCAAGGGATTTTTGATACTTCCCTGGGGTTGGACGCCCAAAAAAATCCTGGAAAGAAGCACTTTTGATTTTGGAGGCAACTTGGAGAGACAGCATAGATTTGCAGAAGCTCTGAAATCTACCAGGGTCTGTGGGAAGATTTGGGCGGTTCAGATTTCTACTGCTCACCTAGAATGATTGAGAGTCCAGGGTACTGTCCAGAGCACATTTTGTGCTTCCTTTGCAAATGTTTGCAACTGTTGTCATTGACTTATACATGGAAATGTGTATGTACATATGAATTAGAATGAATTATACATGAATTAGATCATGTACGTGTATACATTGCTATGCTGGGTTCGAGGATATAACTTGGAAGTGCTGGTTTGCACAACAACTGAGGCATTTCATTTTATGGATGAGAAGTATAACTCTCTGACTCGTATATTGAGCTTAAAACTAAACACTTGGGGCTCCACATATGGTATGCAGGAATTATTTGCTGGACATATTTTTTAACAATATGCATCACCCAAAGCATGTTGGCTCAGGCTGACAAACTACTGCAAGTAGATCTGATGATTCATTTGGGTGTTTCTCAAAATAGGGGTACCCCTAAATCATTCCAATATTCACCATTTATAGTAATAAATACCATCTCTTTGGGGGCTCCCTATTTTAAGAAACCACCATCTATATGGCAATGGCAAGAAACCAATTGCCTGAAATTCCATCAGCTCGTTCAAACTTAAGCCAACCTTTGCAGGCCAATCACGTCCAATTTCCAGACAGGAATGGCTCACTGGATGCGTCAATCATTCGGCACGTGCAACGGCACAAGGTGCTCATGACCAAGCCACCTCCAACCTTGGCCTCATTGGTGACTGTAATGTATCACCTTCTCAATTTCATATGGTTCATGTTCGTTGTCATTCTTACTCTTTTTTACCCTTAAGGCTTTTTGCGTATCACCTTCCCAATCCTTCAAGGCTGTTTAGCTCAACAGGAAGACACATCCAGTGCCACCGCATCATGCTGCTGCAACTTGCGCCCCGGGCGCCAAAGTACCAAGTTGCAGCGACCGGGTTGAACCCAGCAGTGGAGCGGAGAGGCCATGGCGATGTGGTGCGACAAGGACCGAGTGGGAGGTCAGCAGGAGCCATGGTCATAGTGGTGGCTGATCGAAGCAGTATAACCTTGACTGGTTAGTGGGTTGGGTTGAAGCAGTATATCCTTGACTGGTTGGTGGTTTTGGCGGTGGTTTCAAACATTGGTGAAAATCGGGATTGGTCTAGCCACTTCTCGGACTCCCCGTCCAAGTCGACGATGTCAGGACAGATGGGGTCCCAGTGGCGGTCACAGTGCTGGATCTCACTTGCAGGCGCCTAGGCTGCAGCCTGAAAACTGTTGGACTAATATTTGGCAGTTGCATTCGTTTGTTGCATATTTGGTGAATCAAAGGAAGCCAATTAAGGCGGTTTCTCGACTCAGTTTGGGGGCCCCCAAGTTATGGTTGGTTTATTACTACCAATGATTAAGACATGATGATAACTGGGGGTACCCATATTTCGAGAAACCCTCCATTTTCAGCAACGAAACCTGCCATGATCAGAGATCAATAGAATTCAGTCAGTTAGACATGCCACGGAAGCTCGGTTTTCCATAGCTTCATCTACCAGAGACAGTTCCAGCAACACTGCAACAACACGATACCTGCGCATAAATGCGCCATGCGGCACCTGGAATCATATACTGTACATAGATAACAAATACGCAATGCGTTGATTCTGAGCTTTCATTATCAGTCACAATCCATTCTTCATTCACTCGGATCTCCCAGGAGCCCAGATCGACAACCACCGTTCTCCAATCAACCAATCAGTCTTAGTACTCACTGATCAAGCTTCGTTGATGAAGTATTCTCATCAAAATCAGTATCATTCACCAAGGTTGAGTAGCCTTTCAGAAACTCCCATTCCCTGTCACAGTATCCACCCTTGTGGACCGTTATCAACCCTCATCAACCGTTATCAAGCCTTATCAACCGTTATCAACCCTTATCAACCCTTATCAAGCCTTATCAAGCCTTGTCACCCATCATCAGCTATCATCAACCAGTAGTACCTGTGCTTAGCCATTGGTCGCCACCTCACTGGCTTCGAGGCTCAGCTCTGGCTGTGCGCGACAGCCGGCGCGACCGGCGGCGCTACGGCAAGCGTTGGCGACGACGGTTGATGAGAAGCGCGGAGGAAGCTGAGCCCAACGGGTGTTGGTTGGTGGGTGCGTTGGTGGGTTGATTGGTTGGTTGGTGGGTAGCTTGGCTGGTTGCTTGATTGGTGGGTTGGTGGATGGGTTGGTTAGTTGCTTGGGTGGTCAATGACCATTAGCACTGTTATCACCATCGTTGCTGGCTGGCAATGTGCCATCAAAACCTTACTGAAGCCAAACAGCAGACGGATAGCTCCCAATTTGTGTAGCCGCTGTTCTAGGATTAACTAATTACTGATAAATTAGTCAGTTAGTTAGATCTACCACAGTGGTACCCCAAGTATAAACCAACTTACCTAGTTGGGGCTCACTGCTCTGTATCTTCGTGCGGTGAAGTTCCTGTTGAGAGCGGCTCAGTTGCACTTCCTGCGATGGTCAAGGGAACTACTCAACGGCTCAGGACGGAAACGAGGATGCAAAGCACAGCGAAGCCAAGGACGAGTCCAAGGATGACACGCAGAAGCTTGATATTTCCTGCATTTCTACAGCAACAGTAGCCACTTCCAAAAAAAAGTTGATTTAGAAATTATGGCAGTTACTATTTGGAAACATGTGGTTACTGTTGCCAGACTGTTGAACTGGTCATCGTTTGGTACTCTTTTATTTCAAAGCAACAGCAGCCACTTATTTGCAAAGGCTAACGGGAGATCCAATTCTTGGTAAGCCAAGGGAGGGTTATTGATCATAAATAGTTGTAAACAAGGGGGGTTAATAGTGGTGGTAAACAACCTATCAATCATAAACTAACAACTGAACTAAACTAAGAGCTAATGGTGATTAACAACTAAGAACAAGTACTGTGCTGAGTAGTGGTTCACAACTAATGACAAATGACGGTTCATCCCAGTATTGACCATTGATTGATCCGTTGTGAGTTTCTCCTTTCGATCTGTGACCGATGGGTTTCCACTCTTCCTGTTATCTCCTGGCACTGGTCCCAACAGGTCTTTTCTCAGCTTCGACAAAATTTATTGCAAATCTTGCACCCCCCAATTCCAAGGAACGAAGCAAGCTCTTCAGAGGAGACCAAAGAGAAGGAGGCGCCAGCGAAGAAAGAGGAGGCGAACGAAGAGAAGCCGGAGAAGAAGCAGGAACCCAAGGCATCAGAAGAGGTGAGGGAGGAGAAGGAAGAGAAGCAGGAAAAAGAGGAAGAAACGAAGAAGGAAGAAGTGAAGGTGGAGGAAAAGGAGAAAGAAGACGTGAAGGAGGAGGAAAAGGAGAAGGAAGAAGCAAAGGAGGAGGACAAAGGAAAGGAAGAAGTGAAGGAGGAGGAAAAGGAGAAGGAAGAAGTGAAGGAGGAGGAAAAGGAGAAGGAAGAAGCAAAGGAGGAGGAAAAGGAGAAGGAAGAAGCAAAGGAGGAGGAGAAAGAGGAGAAGGAAGAAGTGAGGGAGGAGGAGGAGGAGGAGAAAGAGGAGAAGGAGGAGGAGGAGAAAGAGGGCAAGGAAGTGAAGGAACAGGAAAAGGAAGAAGTGAAGGAGGAGAAGGAGGAGGAGGAGGAGGAGAAAGGGAAGAAGGAAGAAGTGAAGGCGGAAGAGAAAGAGGAGAAGGAAGAAGTGAAGGCGGAGAAGAAAGAGGAGAAGGAAGAAGTGAAGGCGGAGAAGAAAGAGGAAAAGGAAGAAGTGAAGGAGGAGGAGGAGGAGGAGAGAGAGGAGAAGGAGGAGGAGGAGAAAGAGGAGAGGGAGGAAGAGAAAGAGGAGAAGGAAGAAGTGAAGGCGGAGAAGAAAGAGGAGAAGGAAGAAGTGAAGGCGGAGAAGAAAGAGGACAAGGAAGAAGTGAAAAAGGAGGAGGAGGAGAAAGAAGAGAAGGAAGAAGTGACGGCGGAGGAGAAAGAGGAAAAGGAAGAAGAGGAGGAAGAAGTGAAGAAGGAGGATAAGGAAGAAGAGAAGGAAGAAGTGAAGGAGGAGGAGAAGGAGGAGAAGGAGGAAAAGGAAGAAGTGAAGGAGGAGGAGAAAGAGGAGAAGGAAGAAGTGAAGGAGGAGGCAAATGAGAAGGAAGAAAAATCAGAGGAAGCAGATGAAGAGAAGGCGGAGTCCAAAGAGGAGACCAGTGAAAAGGACGAGGCGAAAGAGAGCGATGATGATGCTGAGGACTCCAGGGACAGGTTTTGTTGTGCCTGCTGGATGATGTAATCATTCAACACAGCACTGAAGAAAAATATTTGTGTTGAAGTGAAATGCCCTAGCTATTTTGGTGGATGATTGGTACACTCCTGAATACCCTACCGCGCCAGAGCCATTATCCAATGTCACCACTCCAAATGGTCGTCCTTCCCAAAGCTTCAAATCGCAAAACTCGCATCTTCATTGGTGCACGGATTTTTGGGCCGATTGGTACAATGACGGTACAACGGTACAACCCCAAAAAATAGCTGGTTCTCTTCAAGATCACTATTTTGGGATGGTTCGGGGGCCCATGCCCCAAAACAACAATACCTTGGTTTAGACGTCGCCTCAATGAATGCATCTTTGGATCTACGAGGGTTGTCATGGATTGGTTATACCTTCATGGTTTGATAGATCCGTATTGCATCAGTAGTCCGTCTTTAACAAATCCAAGAATTTCACCTCACCCCCAACTATCCCTATCAATCATTACCTCAGCTCTAGAAACCATCCCTATGGTTAACCAGCAATTTCCATAGACACCCATGCTTATTGCTGGCAACCTTTGGGGGAAGCAAAAACCTGCTAGGCGGAGGCGAAAGCTCGGAAATCTGACCTCGACATGCCAGCTGATGATGCATCCTCGCTGGTGACGTGGCATCACTCGTTTCGAACGTTGCCGATTAGGTTAGCCAATTGGCTAGTTGTGGCTGGCTAGTATGAAACAGATTGGTAACTAGTATCAACTAGATCTGAGGTTATTGAAGCTCCTATTTGTAGCGTCAGGTTTACTAGCAACCAGTTAAAGATTAGAAGAGCTGCAGAATTCCCTGGGTTTGTTGCCAACGCATGATCTAGGTGTAGCCAATTCATGATGTTGGAATTTCTTCGAAGCCGAAAGGTATTTTTGTCCAGTCAATCAACAGTAGATGGACTTTCAGATCTTCCGTCAATAGCTGTGTGAAGATGGTTCAAGCTACGGGAAGCAAATCATCAAAATACATGAGGGCGATTGAAGCCCACCGCCGATTTTTGGGACTTCAACATGACACACCCAGACCATGCTGACTGTAAGAAGGTAAGGGATAAATCGGCTGACCAGGCTCCACATTGGAGCAGGGCAGCGGGTCACCTCATTCTTGATGTTTCCAGTGGGCACTCTGTACCTAGCCCCTGGCCAGAGATACCTCAGATGGGTCAGATTTTCTGATTGAAACACGGGCTTTCCCTGGTCAGGGGGACGATGAACACCTCTACACAAAGACATCTCATTGGGACTGCAGTTTAAAAACCGTCTCCAGCGATGTCTTTCATCCGCATTTTCCACTTGTTGCCAGGCCGCAGCCCCCTTTGGTTGGTCCATCACACAGGGTTTTCTCAATCATTGAGGTTTATTGAGAGCATGCCAATGCAGAGTATAAGGCCCTCTTCCTACTCACAGCTGAAAATGTCTAATGAAGAAATCACCCACAGTTTTACCATAGATGGCCAGTGCTTCCCCTCAAATACTGGTTGTCTATAAACACATGCACCTCCCAATAGCCATTACAGTATTCAAATTCAGCATTCTCCGCCATTGTTGAGCAATATAAACCGCTACACCAGTACTGCCATACCAACCTGTAACTACCACTTTACCATTACTCACTCATCATGATGAACAGCAAAAAGAGCATCAATCATTGACTCTATTTGTAAACCATCATTGGACATTATCAACCGCTATTGTCATTAATCATGATGAGCCAGTACCATGATAAAATATCATCACTCCACAATCATTAACCATCATTCCTAAACAATTGACTCACCATGCATGAACTAGCATCATCACGCTCACCAACCTTCATAACCATCAATTTAGCATCAATTTTTCATCATTTACCATCATTAGCCATTACTGTAACCAGGATCGACCATCGACTAACCATGAGTTCAACCATCATTAACCACTATCAAATCGTTGCCAACCATTGGTCACATCGTATGAACCGTCATCAAGCATGACCATCTTTAACCATGACAAACCATCATACAAGCTAATATACCAACTATCATGAATCACCCTCACGAATCACCATCATCATTTAGCTTAACTTACAATTTACAACCGTCAACAGCAATCATGAACCATGACCAACCATTTCATATTAACAACCGTCAACCATCATTGACCATCAACCACCATCAACCACCATCAACCACCATGAAGCACCATCAACCACCATAGATCCACCATAGATCCACCATAGATCCACCATAGATCCACCATAGATCCATCACTCTGATGGTAAGCTCCTCATGTTTCATCCCTCAGCGACGCCCAGGTGGAACTGCAAGCCACGGAGGTGGCGGAGGTGCTGCAAGCCCAGGAGGAAGCGGAGGAGAAGGCGCTTCGGCACACGGCGCCAGGTGGCGCCGTTCACAGCGGTTTATGCTTGCTTAATGATGGTAAATGATGGGAAATGATGGTTGATGAATGTTGATGATGGTTGATGATGGTTGATGTTGATGATGGTTGATGATGGTGATGGGTGATGATGGGTGATGACGGGTAATGATGGGTGATGATGGGTGATGACGGGTAATGATGGATATTGATGGTTGATGATGCTTACTTTGTGGTCAATGACGCTTCATTTGGTGGTTAATGATGCTCAATTGCTGCTTAATGATGGTTAGTAGTGATATCAAATGGTGTTTAGTAGCTCGGCAATGGTTAATGATGGTTAAGAGTGGTGAATGATGATTAACCATAGTTGCTGACGGGTATGATGGTTGATAAAGATTATTCATGGCCAATATCTAGTGGTTCACGCTGGTTGATACAGCTTAATGACGGTATAAACGTTGATACCATGATTTGCTTCAAAAGCTGAGCAATGGAACGCTATGAAAAATTATTAAGCATGCTATGAATGGCATTAATGGCGGTGTTAATTCCAGCGTGGTTGATTAACATGGGTGTTTCTCAAAATAGGGTAACCCCAAAAATGGTTGGTTTACTACTATGAATAGTTAATATGGGATAGGATGTGCCCCTATTTTGAACAACATCCATATGGCAGATGATTTGCACGTTCCCACGAGTACTGCCATACCGTTGGCAGCCTTAGATAAACACAGTAGATCCCATGCATTCAATTGCCTAGATGCCAGCATATCATGTGAGGTGCCAGCGACAAAGGTCCTGTATGACCATCGCACAGTGCATGACCACCATGTTGGATACTGCTCCACGAACTTGAGCATCACAGACGAGACTTGAGAGATGGTATTATCCACTGGGAGATAGAATTTTGGACCAGGTTCCAGGAGCACATTTATCCCAAGCCATGACCATGCATCCAAGAGGCTGAAGAACCAAGAAGTGCCCGTAGGTGAAGTATCTAGATAAGGTAGCAACTGATTGTTGCTGATGCTGTTGTTCCTGGGGGGAGAACTTGCTTTACTCAGATTAATCTCTGGAAGTATCAATGGTGGCAGCCCAAGAGTTGACAAGTTTCCACGAAGCACAGTTCTAGCCTGGCACTTGTGTGGTTTCAGTCTGCCCATGTAATCAGCACATAGTCGGGTCAAAGCTCAGCCAATTGGGTCACAGTATACATGTACAATGTATATGGATGTATGTATTCAGAATTGCTGTTAGTATTCAGATTCATATATTCTGTACGTATATATACACAGATGCTACATATAGACGTGCAGACGTACTTCTATGCGTACTCTTGTTGGCAGGTGTATGTGAGACGCGTAGGCATATAAACCAGTGCGGCGCGTGCAAAAGCTCATGGGATACCCCAACATCTGATTTTGAGACAGGAACCAACAAATTTTGGCAAAGTGGGGATCAGTCAAGGCACCATCCAAAAATGCACGGGTGCTTCACATCCCAAGCAGCAGACTCGTTTGATCATCGGCGCTGCGGGGTCCCAAGGGCCCGCCGCCAGGTGGGCGCAGCCTCGGGGATCTCGGGCAAAGAGCTCCGAGAGATGAAGGAACAGGTGAAGGACGAGCCGCGGGACCCGGGGCCCCCGCCCCCTGCCGTTGCAACGAAAACGACGTGTGTTGGACACCGAGAAACCCTGGGAGGTGGTTCAGTTTCATGGGAAACGTCGGACCCATCCTTGATGGGCTTAGTGATTAGTAGTTCATGGATTCGGATTGGTTGAACTACCCCTATAACCATGGTTAACGAGTGGTTAATGATGGTTGATAGTGATCGTTAGTGGCTGAACTACCCATGGTTATCTAGCTGTTTCTTGAGTCTCAGCTGAGCTGTTGGAGGCAGGACTGACACAGTTGCTGTTGTTGCAGTCGTCGCTAGTGCTCCAAGTGTTTGTTCTTGTTGTTCCAGCTGGTGGTACAGCTAACAACTAGTGATGAGGAATAGCAATGACGGATAGCACTGACACCAACAAACAATCGTTGCACTCCTTGGTCGTTCATACTGAGGGATGATTCTAAAACTCGCAATTGATACGAGGATGGTGGTAAGACACATCTACGCATGCTTCCAGTACATGTATAGGTGTTCTATCATGGGCCAAGCTGCATTGAAGTGTGAAGTGGTCCCCCTTAATGCCCAACTTTGTCCAGTGTTTCGATGGATCCGCATGATTCTATTCACAATTCTCAGGAGTTTTCCATCATTTTCAGCCTCTCACTATCTCAATTCATGACTGGCACTTGTGATCGGTCAGCATTGTTTCATTGGTTGATGAGAATGCACGATTTCATGTATCATCGCCCCTGATCATTCCATTACCAACATTGGCACCCTATTTATCGCTAAGTTGTCGGTGGTTCCTTAGCCATGGGTCTGCCAGCATCAGCCATTCGGTTTGATGAACTTGTTTCAAATGGCAAGACCAGGTTGGTACTGGTTTACTAGTGGTTTATTCATGGTTTGTCATCAAGAACCTGTAATTAATAGAATGGGCTAGCGCCCAGGTGCCGCCGACCCCCTTTATACAT
>VSDK01005109.1:110521-131508 GCA_009767595.1 Symbiodinium kawagutii | reverse complement strand
AAGTTTCTGGGAGGCCCCAAAAATGAAAATCAAATAGAAGATATACCTGTAAGAATTAGCCAATGAAGGGTCAAAATAGCTACTTTCTTGATCTGGCCCGGGATGCCCAAATTCAATATCTTCTATTTGATCCTGGATTTTGCTGTCCAACTTCTATTTGGTTTGATCTTCTATTTGATTTGTTTTGGCTGTAAACTATGACTATGGTTACCACTGCCACTACCACTACCACTAATTGCCATTTACGAAGGGGAAGCCAGGACAAGGAACCATGACTTGGAAGTTATTGATGGAATGTTTGTGGCTATTGCTTATGGGAAGCCGGAACCACCATTTTCAAATAGAAGATATTCGAATAATTTTGAGGCTGGATATGGTCACCAAAACACCAAAAAAAACAATAGATTCTATTTGATTTATTGGTTTTCGCCGGGGAACATCTTCTATTTGATTTTCATTATTTTTGGAGTTTGTGGGAGCCACCTCTTCCCAAAATAGCTAAAAAACCCAGGGTTTTTGGCACTTTTGCTCCCGCCGGTCCCAAAAGTGCAAGTCGCAACTGGGTGCTCCAATTTTTGCGACGTGGCTGCCGGCTGGACACTGGGGGGCTGCCCGTATTTGACTGTAAAATTGTTCCAAAACACTGCAAATACCGTGAAATCTATGGAAATGCTGGGATCCGATTGAATAGAATGTAATGGCCAAATCGACAGGCAAATTTGGCTTCAAGAGGCCTCTTGGAGCTACTCTTGCAATGGCGGCCAGCTTCCGTTTGATTTGCCCCCGGGAACCCGGAGGATTTGCATCTTCTATTTGAAAAAATTATTGAATAGATTCTATCTTAGTGTCCCGGAATATAATTCAACCCGCATACTACATGAAGGCCACGGTTCATACTGGTGAGCCTGGGCGTGGGGAAGCCATGGTGAATGGTGTACGGAGCCATGGTGCATCAGCTTCAGAATTTGCTGATATTTGCTGTATCATCAACACAGTGGTAACCCCTGGTCATAAGCTGGTGAACATAACCCACCATTCAGATCCAGTCAGTATAGTTAGATCATGTTAGATCTACCCTTTGCAACACAGTGGCTCCCCAAACGTGAACGTTCACCTGTGCCGTCAACAGGCCCTGCCGGGTACCCCTCTGTATGCCACCGCTTTGAGCTTCGCCTTGCGCCAGGCAAAAGATCCAGGACTTGGAAAACACCGCGAAAGACTCGGCCAAGTTGGAGGAACGACGGCGGCAGGTGAAGGACTTCTTGAAACGCCAGCAGGCCTCGCGCAAGGGTAGCTTCTTTGGGCTTAGAAAGGCTTGGGGCTCCCAGCAAAATGGACCATATATATATATATGGTGAGTCTTGGGAAATCCTTGTGTCATGGGTAGTGGTATGTAGTGATGATGGTTGATAATTACATGATACCCATGCTTCATATCCATTTTGCTGCCTAGTATTTGTTTTGTTTTCTTTATTTTTGATTTCAAAATCGGAGAACGCTACGAGTGCATGATGGAAAGTGACGGAATCCGGTCTACCCAACACATAAAGATCGCCAAAAAATGGGCGAGTCACCCGAAAACTTGCGATGCTTTTCATGGCATAAGCCAGGAAGAGCTAGGCCACTTTCCATTGAGGTTTTGATCGATTTTGATTTATGTGAGTTTTTATTTTGATCCATACCAGCTGGCAAGCCTCACATAAACAATCAAAATCACATCAAGTTGATCAAAATCGTTCCATCCAGCTGGCCAGCCAGCTTTGGTTTCGACTCCCGTTTGGCCTTTGCTCGGCCCACGAGCCCAGCGTCCACGGCGAAATGGCTTCACTGCAACTGGCATCAACTGACAAAAAATCCTCTTTAGGGGTCCCTGCCATGGTCAAGCGTATTTATTCCCTGGCTGAAGGCAAAGAAATGTCAGTTTAGAACCTGAACAAACTGCCGGCTTCGCACGACCTGGATTGGATAAACCACAGCAAGGTGATTCCCTGCAGTTAGTTGACTTAGCTGAGAACTACCCGGTAGATATGAACCATGGTTCATTGGGGTTACAACTGCACATCTAATATTCAAGAGTGAGATGGCATTTTATAACAGCCAGCAAAGGGGAAAAAATCAATGGTGAAATTCAGAATCACTAAAAGGTCCCAACTAAGAAACATGCCATGAGATATGTTGTGAAATCATGGCAGGCTTTGGTGAAGCCTTGTCCCCACCAACGCCCATGAATGCCCATGATCCTCCACTAAAGTATCAGGCCTTTGATTTGGTGGGATCTACTTGTTCTTACCTCCACTCCTGTGATCATTATCTTATCACATCTTATCATATCCCCATTTGGTTGGTGTTTCTAATCATTTCCTCCCCCAGTCTCACCTTAAATGTTTGGTTTGCCTTGCGCATTCATGCGGGAGCACCAAGCAGCAGCCACTCCTGGGAGGCCTTGCTGGAGCACCAAGATCGCTTGTCGGTTTTCATGGAGCAGCTGGACCGTTTCCAGACGGTTCAGCGGAACCTCGTGGCGGCTTCCGCCAGCGAGGAGAGCGCGGGGGTCCGGGCTGCGGGAAGGGGCTGCAACACCGGCGACGAAGCGGTGAAATGCCATGGCTTTTCGGTGAGCAAACTTGGTGCCATGACCATAGCTACATATTAGCTACCATTAATCATTAACCACTATTAGCCATAGTTACCCATACTTCTAGGGTTCATAACTGGTTGATGGTTTTCAACATTTTTCATTCTCCCTGTGGCTGACACATGGTTGGATGGTTGACCAACATTTTTCATGTGGGTTAAAGCCATCAACCAGATAGCATTGCCCTGGTTGTGTTTCGGCCTCGTAGTGCTCCAGAGGTTAGCTCTCGCAGTCACCATGACCCACTGGGCCGGTTGATCCCTAGATCCCTTGAAAGGGTCAGGGAACAGGAGTGGCCAGGAGTGTTCCAAGGAAATCGTAGTGGTTGGCAACCAATATTTCATAGCCAATCTGGAGCGAATCCGTTCCTAACCAATCCGAAGTCCCGATTTTCTTTTCTCATGCTTTCTTTTCTCATGCTGGCTGGCAATGATTCAGGGTGATTGGTGGGGCGGTGTGTGAAGCTGCTAGGGGTTTTAGGGGCCCTGGCTCCCATTGCTTCCCAACGGCGTGCGTCCTGATTGATGATGTTATCATTGTTGGTAAAAGTTGTTGCACGAGAATCATTAGCTTCAACCAAGTGTGCAAGAAATGTTCAACTATGCCTCATACTAAGCTAAAACAACCAACCAATTGGGTTGGGAACGGTTGGCAAACACAAATTAATTTTTCTTTAGCTTCAGTCACACCCAGCCAGCATGGCTAGATATATGCCAGGGAGCCTTGGTAGGGTTAGTATTCTCCTCAACCCCGGCCTGAGTGGCAAAAACTCATTGATATTAACAAAATAGGAGCTTTTTTGACTTGCTTCTAGGAATGACTAGAGTGTAAAGTATAGCTATACTGATTTTTGGTGAGTGAAAACTGGGGCGTAATGGCAGCTGGGCACACTTAGTTGAAGTATCTATCAACTTTTGGAATGACAGATTCAAAATAGACAGTAGCCAACGTTGAGGATGGCTTAGTGGACCTATTTCCATCAAGTGGGCTGCCTATTGTTGGGCATGGTTCCTTGTTGTGTACCTTTACAGGGCAGGTCCCTACAAGTTGGCTGGAACATTGGCGATGCGCCAGCTAGGATATCCAACCAGTCCAATGTTGGCTATCAGCAACGTTCTCTACTATGCTTGCATGGTAGCTATAGCTACAGACCACCTAATGTTAACCTAGCTATAACAATCCCCATGTCAATAAAGTACGCCCACTGCCCGGTTTGCAATAACAAACCCCCGTAAATATCCCTAAAAAAAATATGTCCCAAGTTTTGGGGTAACCAAATTTGGTGGAACAATACTTGAACCCTGTCCTAATTTATTGTATAACTATATCTATTCATTAATAAGGCAATTCATTTAGCAAGTTGGATGTTTGCAACCCTCAATTGATCAATTCCTAATTTAAAACCCTATCCGGAAATTAGAAAATCAATCTCACAAAGGGGATAGCCTTGAGGCCTGAAACCCTCTCCATAAAATGTTTGTTTTTACCCCCCTAATAAAGTATCTTCATTTGATGGTCTCTTTTTTTTCAAATTATCTCGAAAATCAGGCAATTCATTTAGCAAGGCTAAACTCATGATCCAGATGTTGGATGTCTGAAAAAGTTCTCAACCCTCAAATGATCTATCCGGAAATTAAAAGAATCCATCTCACAAAAGGGATAGCCTTGAAGCCTGAAACCCTCTCAATAAAATGTTTGTTTTTACCCCCCTCAATAAAGTATCTTCATTTGATGGTCATTTTTCAAATTATCTTGAACACTCCGGCAATTCATTTAGCAATACTAAACTAATGATCCAGATGTTAAAAAGTTTTGTTTTCTTGTCTTTAACAATTAGCCACTTCATTTAGCAATACTAAGTTCATGATCCAAATGTGGAAGAATTCTGGTTTTAATTGTGTTTAACAATGAGTCAATTTATTTAGCAATGCAAAAATCTCTTCTGGATTTCCTGCCTTGGATTTCCTATTCGTCAGTTTAAAGACAATCGGATCCTCCTTTTTTTTAGAAAGTTATTTGTAGCGAAAGCAAAGAAACGGGGTGGGGGGGTGGGGGTGGGGGGTTGTTATTTACTGGTATAAAATGGGTATAAATTAGCTAAGGATAGGCTACCATGCTATGGCTACCAAGTGTTGGCCAAATTGAAAGTAGCATGGTAGCCAAGACTTGCCATGGCCATGATAAGCCGTGATCAGTGACCAGGATTCATCATGACTATTCGCGTGGCCACGCCTCAGCTTGCCTTGGTTCGCCCATTCAGGAGGCTCGTCATTTCAGTATGCCATTGAGCCTGGCAGGACGGGAACCCCCGGCACCATGAGCTTTCAAGCCTTTGACGTTTGAAGCAACCAACCAAGGGTGAATTCTGGCTGGTTCCTGGTTGACAATAGGGGAACATACCCAAGAATTATAGGGGTAAATGGTTCATACTAGCAGCTGCTTTTATAATGCTGAATAATGGAACATGAGCAAAGAATTATAGGGGACTCGAGTAATTCGATGCCAATGACATGCAGCATTGACATGAGTCGATTGCAATGATGAGAACAATCATGACACTACTAGTGCGAACGCAAATGTTGTCATCACTACTTGTCAGTTAATAGCAGTCATGATCGTGTTCATTGCAAATATATTTACGTTCCCAGACAGCGTCAATAGTATTATACCTATATTGTCACTAATTATGACTATTACCGATTATTTGCTCATCGCGAAACAATGATAGTTGATAGTGTCAAATATCTCTCTCTTTCTCGCGATGGAGGTGGAGAGAGAACATTGTCAATATCTACTGATCAACTTTGACTAGCCGACCCTAAGAATGCCTAAGAACATTAGTATACCCATTGAAGATATCGTTCCATCCGCACCATGGGCAGTTTATGGTGCTGCCAGATTCGTCATGGATCCTGAACCCAGTTTGTCGACCTCCAGGATATCGACCTCCCGAAGGTCCTGTGGGTGAAAGTTTGCGTGAGTTGCAAGTGGCTCCTTGGTGGCCTGACAGGCTGGCGAATGGTTTGTCAATGGTTGGTGAATGTTTGACGAATGGTTGATCGATGAGAATCCACTCCCAATCTCAGCTGGCTGACATTTTCAACCTGGTGAAGTTAGTTCATTTGTTGGACACCTGGGCGGTAAATGAGACATGTTGGGCAGAAGTATTTGACTGGTGGGTTTACATGTATATTTGCTAATTTTCCTAGCAGTTAGCAAAAAATGGTTGGATTAGGGGTTGAAACCATCAACTAGAGTATGGTTTCATGTTGCACCATGTGCGTTTCATCCTCCCCCCGTTTCCGCTTGGTTGGGGGAGTGGGGAACCCCTGGTGCCCTTGGGCCCCGCCACTGCTGGGCTCAGGCAGAGCAAGTGCTCCATGCTTCGCTTAGTCGGATGACCGAGCTGTGCAACTCTTTGATGCTTGGCAGCTGACAGTGCAAGCGTTTGGAACCTCGCTGTTTGCTGAGTTGGTCGCGTTACAGTATCTATTTGTTTATTAATATTTATCTATTTACCTACCTATCTATCTATTTGTCTATCTATTTGTTATCCATTTGTTTATTTCTATCTATCTATCTATCTATCTATTTATCTATCTATTTGTTTGTTTGTCTGTCTTTTTATTTGCTCATTTCTATCTATCTATCTATGTATCTATCTAATCTAATCTAATCCAATCTAATCCAATCTAATCCAATCTAATCCAATCCAATCCAATCTAATCCAATCTAATCTAATCTAATCTAATCTAATTTATTTATTTGTCTATCTATATGTAGATATGTTTCTTTTACCTCCCACCAGCTATTCATCCATCTATCTATTTGTCAATCTGTTTGGGCATGCCCTCTCCCCCCCGGCCCCCTTTTTCTACTTTGAAGGGCTGGAACTGCGCTGCCTCCAACTCTACATTTGCTGCACCGAACTATGATAGCTACTACCAGCATCCAGCGATGGTAGACGTATGTAGGCATACCAGAAAGTTACTCTAACCAGTGATGGTCAGAATCAGCGGTTTCTCCATCTATAATTAAGATGCTTATTCGCCAACGTTAATGTCTTGCATGGAGCCCACATGGGCCCATGTGTCATGATGGATCCTACACAAGGCTGCGGATGTGTTCCAACTTGATTAGGTCATTTGCCATCATCATCAAACGTTATTCTTATTGGCTACCCGTCACCGGTTACTTCTTATCATGAATCGTTGCATCGTGAATCGTCAAGCGCCAGTTCACCATCAGTCAAGATATGTTCAAGTTTGTCCACCTTACCCAGCAACAATTTAATCACCAACTATCATCAATGATGACTGAGAATGGCCTCCTGAACATCAAGTATGGTTAACTATCAGTACCTGCTATTGATAATCAATTTATCGATCGATTAATTATTCTAGCTACTTCTTGGCCAAGAATTACTACTGATCAACCATCATCTCACCTTAAATGATGATTTGGTCAACAGTGGATGACGCGAGGAAGCAACCCCGTCAGCAAGGTGGATCCAGGTCATGCAGAATCCAACAGAACAGCTTGTACTTATATAATGATGGTTAGTAATGGCCAATAATTTTTGATGATGGTTGCTCATTTTTCAATAATTGTGATAGTGATTGCTCATAGTGCATTTAAGATCCGTAGCGGTTGAGAACGGTTCATCATGGCCAACGGGACATCGCAACACAATACAGATCTGATACACATTGATATTTGCTGCGGGAAATCGGCTATGAAGGTCAACCAGCTGTGGAGCTTTGTCGTCTCTCCCACTGCTGCTTCAGCTCTACCAGCTATGATGATGGGATGGATGGACTGGATCCAATCCATCCACTTTGGATCTACAGCTTGACCCTGGTTGACCTGGTTGGAGGCGGCCAGTTTCTCGCGGTAAAATGATCCGGGATTCGCCAGGGGGAGTCCTAAATGACCTGTGCAGCCGGTCGCTGGACATGGATTGTTTGTTGACATTGCGGGGTATGGTCGAATCAATCCATTGGGGGTTTCTGAAACCAGTTTGGGGACCCCAAAACTGGTTTGTTTTTTAACGAAAGATGATTAATACACTGGATGATTTTGGGGGGTCCTCTGTGACTGAGGAGATGTCCAATTCTACTATCTTGGTTCCACTGCTGGGTGTCAAATAGCCAGCGGAGTAATAATCAACATCAATCAACTATACATTGCTTGGCAATTATTTCGCTGCGGGAGCTGCTGCTGGGCGTTGGATGGTGAAGTCTTGATGCCATTTTCAGGTCATTGACCTGACCCACCCATAACCTAACCCTTATAACCATGGTGAACATTTCCTACTAAACTGGTGATGCATATCCAGCCGTGCCCCTACATTCACCAAGGACTGGAGATATCAAGGAGGAGATGCTGTGTTTGGTCGCCAGTCTGCGGAAGGAACGCCAGGGGCTGTTGGTTGGGAGGGAGCTGCTTGAAGCCAGGGGTACCCAGTGCTAACCCTTCAAAAGGGCCTTGAAAGGGGGAGCGAGCCCAGGAGCTACCAGTAGGGGTCTAAGCAAATGCTAGGTTACCAGCAAAAGATACCGGTGGATGTTAATGTTAATCAAGGCGGATCTAAGGTACTGATTAATCAATGGATGAGATTAATGGTTAATTCTCGTCAGTCAACGGGTGAAAAAGTTGGAGAGTGGTTCAAAAGCTGGATAATCAATGGTTAATGCTGAGGACACTGGCTGGTAAGCGGCTCAATCAATACTTAATGGATACAAAGAATGTGAACAAATGCTTATCAGGTGACACTTGATGGCAGAATGATCAATCATGAACCGCAATGGATGGTAATAGTGCTTAGAGGCTGATACGGTGCAGATACTGGGCATCAAACTGCCGGGATATAAGGGTCTTTGGTTCGAGACGGAGCTCGGAATGTTTGATGTCAGTTACTCTCTAGCAGTCCCGAACCCGGAAGCTAAAAATCACATTTTTGAGAGATGATTAATAACCAGCTATAAATAGTGGATTCTCCACTTGCTGGTTTCCGGAGTGTAGTGAAGCCAATGGCAGTGAGTCAGTCAGAACCCCCATAAGAACATAGTAAATATGTTTGGTTCTTTTTGAGAATGGAAACGGTTGGGGTGAATGGTGATGGTCAGTGATCAAGACTGTCAATGCTCCGCCCGGATAAATCGATTTCAAATGGATAAAGCCGTGATGCTGATGGAATCCGCTTCCGCTGGGAATGAATCACTCTGGAAGTGTTTCATTGAGACGCGTTCCCCGTGTGGCTTGGTCCGCAGGACATGGGCAATTTGCTTCTCAACATGGGGCGCAAGTGCTATCTCCTTTTAGATGCCCAAAGCTGCTCGGCGAGTGGGGCCCACCCATTGGCCTAGTGGAGCTTAGAGGCCTCTCTCGTATTCCCAGCGACGGTTGGTGTGTAGAAACATGACATGAGGGAACTGGCATGAAGTCACAATGATCAGGGCTGCTCGTGGTTGATGAAGTTGATATCAGTTGATTGATTTTTTTGGATCACAGAATCAGAACTGACATACACCACTTCCGACCCAAGTACTGTAATTGATGCTTGACCGACCCTTTTCATGGAATGCAGTCCGATATAGATAGATGGACGGATAGATGGATTATTATATAGGCAGGTAGATAGGTAGATAGGTAGGCAGGCAGGCAGGCAGGTAGGTGTGTGTGCTGGCTCCGCCATCCCTCGAGGCCGGCTGGAGGACCAGGCTCTTCAACTGCACAGCACCTTGGATCGAAGGGTGAGGCAAACCATCCATGGGATGGTTTCCATCCATGGATAATTAGATGGGACTATAAGGGTTTAGAATGGTAAATAGATATGGTATAGGATTATCCTATACTTATAGGCTAAAAGGGGACTGATTGTCATGGTTAATAGGGTATGGCAGAGGCTGCTAAGTGGCTGAAAGCGCTGAAAGCCTGCACAGTGGCGCACTTTGGCTGGCGAGATGGAAGCGGACAACAAACTTCCTGGTTGATAATGTTTCCAAATGGTTCGTTAAAACCAGCTGAAAAGGCCTGCAAAGTCATGTTCCGTATTTGGTTCATTTTTTGGATGAAACTGCTACAATCGTTGTTCTTACCTTATTCACCTGCATGCTTCTACTTATGTTGATGTTTACCCCGTGCCGGAACTGGAACGTTTGCTATCCAGTTTGTTAGCCATGAATCTATGAACATTTTTTGGCTGGTTATTTGAAACATTTTTTTTTATCCCGTAGAAACAAATGGTTCGTTGGTTGACTAATATTCTTGATGGGGCTTGAAGCCACCAATCAGGTTTTTTGCCAAAAAACAATGAACATATACATTTTGGTATCATATAATGGCTCTGAACCTCTGGCTGGTGGTGTCTAGGGAGCGACTCCTAATTTGATCCAATCTGGCTTAGATCTAATTTGGCTCATGACCTATATCCACAAAAAGCTCATCATCCACAACCAGCTAATCATCCCCAACCAGCTTCAGCTGCTTATGATACCTAAGAGTAGACCTCCTACAGTATAGTTGTTTAACCGTGTTTGTTGGTGATTATCCCCCATCATTGACCGTTTAACCATTGCGACAAGAGGTTTACCATTTGAGTGGTAAATGGTTAACCCTCTTGTTTCACTGGTTACTGACCATTTGAAATTTGAATGGTTCAATCATATACCAGGATGCTCATCATGCGTTTTCGGATGCTTGGCTCAGGGTTGATGCCGCCTCTGCATCATCATGTTCCGGACACGGTGGGTGCCAGGCCTGGGGGCTCTCGGTACCGGGGCCACGGTATCGAGGCGACCACTGATATGTTGATGCTGAATTGCGAAGAGAAATGGCTGGAGAGCGGGTCAGATTTGGTCATTCATGATGTTTCAAGATGATTAGGTTTAGCTAATGACCAGCTTTATGGTTAGACGCTGATAGGACTGGTCACTCATGATGTGGCAAAGCTGGTCGCTTTTGATTAGTCTAATCTAATGATAGTGTGAATAATTTGTTATAGCCAATAGTGGTTAGTTTGTTTCTGATTTAATCTCGCGTTGATTTCGGAAAAAATGCCAGTAATGGTTTGTAGGTTTTTAAGCTGCCAGTGGATAGTTGGAATGTTGTTGTCAAGCTGGTCGATTGAAGATGGTATTCTTATTGATGACTGATGACCTCTAAGAATGGTGAATACTGGCCAACCGCCAACAATGGTTCAAGACAATTACGAACAGGTAATTGCTATTGCTTCATTGACCAGGCGTAGCTCGGTGGAACAAACAGACAGTACGGTGGCAGCAATGTGTTGGGCCAAGGGCTGTTGGTTGTTGAGTTAAGCAGATGGTTAAGCTGGTCACTGGCAAGGAAAGCGGTAGCAACCAAGAATTACCAAGAAGTTTGGTGCTTGGATTTCACCACGCTCAGCAAGCGGGTTTCATCGCAGTTTTCCGGGGTATGTTCACCAAATTCTCCAATATTTGGGGATGGTTGTTTGAAGGACTGTTATTCTCCGAGGGTTGACATACCCACCAGATCATACAGGCTGCTATTGTCACCCCCGAAGGGATCATTTTCTCAGTCCTGGATTCACCAACCGGTGGTCAGCACAATGATTTGTGATTCAGGCACCAGGTTTTCAGTACCACCATGTAGCTGAGTGATCGAACGATTGGCTTTAGGATAAATCACGTTGAGAATTGCCAACACCCCCCCGTTCAATCCAACTCCTGGTGATTGATGACCCGCTACAAATGAGTTGATCATTAATTTGGAAAATGGTAGTTCCTCAACATTGAGTAATTACCTCAGAAATGGTAGGTTTATCATTCTGAATGGAAAATATTCGATGACTTTGGGGTCTCCCTATTTTGAGAAGCCGCCAACTGGATTAGATCATGTGATTTGTTAGTTTCGCAAATTGTAACCTGGACATGGTCGATGATCCATACCCGTCAGAACTTTCTAACGCTTGCTTAAGATGGTTGTTTCCAGGCAGGTTTGCGTGGTTCCCTTGGGCATGTTATGTTTGGAGCCTTGAAAAATATGGAATCATGTTTTATGAAAACTTTTAACCTAGTTCCCGCTCCGATTTCCATTTTTTGGGGCCAGTTCTGTTTCATAGAGGACCAGAATCAAGCAGAGAAACCCCTCCATTCAGGAGCATGTTTTTACTTCATGCAATGGCGCTTTCCATCTACAAAAGAGGCTGCAGATGAGATGTTCTCTTTACAGGACCGGAGGGCTATGTCCAATCAGGGGTCCCTGAGTCCCGGCACAGCGCATCAGGAGTGGATGACTCCCAGGCAGCTGCAGTGTTTGGGCCACAGAACGGGAAGGTAGCAGACCCATCATCCCTGCACAAGGGGCTCAACTGGTTGGTTCATATGTTATGTTGCAATACTGGCTGGTGATTGGGAAGGAACTGCTTGGAGCCAGGGGCAATCCCAATCCCTTCAACAGGGGGATCGAACTGGAGCTAACAGGAGTGGCCTCACCAATTGGTAGAATAGGGTTGAAATGATACAAAATGATTATTGAAATCAAACAGGTCTGAAATGCTTAAGTTGATGGTACTTGCCAGTTGGTCACGTCATTTTAACGATTGTTGTAAGTACCAATCATGGTAGATGCAACATGGCAAATCTCTATGCCTGGGGGGTACTGTACCATTTAGAATATTTAGATCTGTTCGATGCTGGCTGATGGAACGGCGTATCCATATGAGCCACACGCTTCGTCAGCAATGCTTGCTCTTCAAGTATCGGAGACAAGCAGGGAATGTGTTTTTCTCGCTTGCTATCGCTCATTTTTAGGCCATCCAACCCAGCTACCTCGACCTACGAGAGGGTGGGCACCCATCAATCACCAATCCTAAAACCCTGTTGTAACCGTGATTAGCATATTGGTCATATAAACATCACCATTCTAATCCCAACGTTGCTATTGATCCAAGAAAAATCCACCAGCTTCTGATGTCCAAGGTGCCATCAAGATCTGACATGAGAGACTCATCGTGCGCGGATGGATCCATGCGATGGTTGAGGTTTGCAAGCGCAAATGGCAAACTACATGGGGTAACCCCATGGGTTATGAGGTAACATTTTGGAAGAGTACCAGGGGGTTCGGTGCCCTTATGTCTTGCGTTTAGAGCATGTGGTGTCCGTTTGGTGGCCAAGCTGGGGTTATGAAGCTAGGAAGCCCTCTCAATCAATCAGTCGATTGATAACTCCATAGCTGGTTGGTGGTCTTTAAAATAGCTTATTTTCCCTAGCAGCAATTTTTAACACATGGTTGGTTGACTAATATTTTTCATAGGAATTGAAACCACCAACCAGATAGATTCGCTTGTTGGTAATCCAGAAATCGCCAGGTTCCCCGCAGCACTTGTAGCTAAGAGTCGGTTCTTCAGTATATTGGAGATGGATTCCTATTCGCTGATGGCCAGGGGCAATCAGCTTGCCGGAGCATCGGGAAAAGATATGCTTGACGCTTAGGCCTAGACTTGGTAGCATCAACCGAGTGCAAACCAGGTAGTGGTGGGGAACGTAATGTTATAAGCTATTGCCCTCATCGCGGATACATTTATCAATGATTCTTCTTGCTTCTTATTCCGTCTCGCTTCCCAGTCTGGCTGGGGCAGGGTGACCTGATAGCGATTGAGAGAGAGAGAGAGAGAGTTGTTGAATGTTGTTGGTTGACATTTTGTGTGTATATTTCATTTTAGTCACATATGCATATACACATTAATGTATTGTTTTGACTATCCTTTCTGTTACTTGTTGTTTGTTCTTGTCTCCCTAGTGTCAACGAGTTCATTCAGCTTGTTTCGTTCACCATGCCTGGTGCTTGGGAGGGAGCTGCGGTCAGGAGCCAGGGGTAGCCACCGGGGAGCCATGTCACGAGCGGGTTTAAAAGCCACTGAGTTGATGTTTGTTGGTTCAACCGTTGGTTCATATCCCTACTCTCCATTACTGCCAGACATCGCTCATCATGGACCATGATCAACTCGTTTTAGCCATCCCTATGCTTCCGGTTACCATGAAATAGTCAGTAAGCAGCGGGTAGAACTACCAGCTAGTTGTAACTGGGCTTGGTGACCTATTGGTTACTGGAAGTGCGCATGTGAAACCTGAGGTTTTGAGGGGCAACTCTAAGGGTCATGGAGCGATAGACCCAGCTGATGGGACCAGAGATTGGGAAGGGAACGGATCCTACTTATCACAATAGATTACCCTTTGGGAAACTATCCTGGTGGATTATTCGCCAGTTATAGATGGTCGTCCATATTAAGAATGACGGCTCTTGACTTCCAGGTTGGTCCAGAGGGTAGCAACAAGCGCAGAAACCACCGATGGAACCCTTTGGGTGGAAGCATGGCAGACAGACAAGAGCAGAAACTGGTCCTCATGGTAATTGAATGTAATTGAGGTCTATTGACGTCGTTGATGGTTTTGTGACTCTTTGATAACATGTTTTTTTGATGATTTTTTGTTGGGCATCTAATACGAAGTTGCCATTGCCCCAAACATGTTTTCGTTGGTTGGGGATATGGTTGGATATGCCTCATTTCCAGGTATTGTTCGTTGCTTTCTTCTTGTTTATGTTGCGTGAATCCGTCCACGCTGGGTTTACCACGACTCCGTTGTGAGTCAGCAATTTTACTCAGAAATTCAACGATGACGTTGTGGCTAAGCCCAACGAGAACGTCTGTGAGATTTAAGCCGGCAGTTAGCCAGCTGTCATGAAATCTTCCCAGCCGGTGATGATAAGTAGAAACATGCGAGCAGTGATCAGGAACATCATTAGTAAGTCAAAGTTATCATACCGGTCCCCTTGGTCACTTAACATTCATTTTCATTTATTATTTCACCGGATCACGTTGTGAACAATATTTGATGATGCTTATGCAGTTTACCCGTGACGAGCCAAGGGAGCATATATTCACCATTCATTCCTGGCATCCCCAACTCAATCCCCAAAGCACCACTTGGGCGGCACCGGCTGAAGAAGTTTTCATGGCAAAAACACGTAGCAGAGTGAGAGCAGTGTTGCTGTTCCACTGCCAGGGACCGTAGTGCTCGCAGTGCTTGCAGTGCATGTGCAGCTACATGAAGTTCCGCACAAACACCGTTTCGATGGATTACATGACTGTTGTGGGACATGACCCATGCTGCAACACGTATTTACTTGAATACGTGCGTTGTCTATCTTTGAAAGTGTGCAGCCAGGTACGGTGGATGGTTTCTATATGTTTCTATGAATAATTGAAAATATGCAAAAAACTACGAAGCAAAAAGGATGAATTGAGCCATGCATCCCCGCCACGGCAACTCGAGTGGCCGCAAGTGGCTGTAAGGGTTTTGTTTTGCCCCTCCGATCAGTTGTTTTCAATCGTATTTTGCAATCTTTCGTCGGATGCCTGCGCTTGGAGACGTGCACTCAAAAGTGCCATGTGCACGGTACTTTTTTTTTGCATACACGTGGTTTTGTGCTGTTGTGGTATTTCTTGCGAATGTTCGTTTTGCAAAGAGCGATTTGGATCGTTTGTGCATTCTCCCTGGATTTTTCCATTGATTTTTTAGCCATGTGCGATGCTGCATTACTTCCATTGTTGTTTCTGCATTTTTGTTGAAGAAAAACAAACTTGCAAACAAATCAACTCGGCGGACGGGTTGCACAAAAACAAGAGCCAAAATGTAACATCAGAAATTGCAAAATGACCACTTTAGAAGACTATGGCTATGGCAATTGCAGCTGTTGTGTAAGTTTGTTGCTGCAATTTTGGACTTTCGCCGTCGCATGCGAACACATTTTCATGCTTGGGGCGGGCGTGTGTTCCTTTTCTTGTTTGGCAGCTGCCCAGCCATCTTCTTGAAGAGTTCATGTACCAAATGTCCATGGGCCCAGGAAACCGCATGTGTTTTCTCTTGACATGTTCGTATGCAGATGTGCTTTGAATTCCTTCACTTTGGGGTTATTTCTTGTCGCTGTTTACCATTTTTTCTCGAAAATGTTTTACAGCATAGAAAGCTAGAATGCGGCCTGGCTCGCTCAATTTCATTTCCAGCCTAACAATAAAAATTACATCACGGATTTTGTGAATTTCTTAAAATAAGATTTCATGATTCCTTTCAATTTTAACCATGCTGGATTAAACTGCCATTTTCATGGATTAATTTGCGAAAACGATTTCATGTCTATTCACGATTCCATTTCATGATCAGCTGCTGGATTTTTTCATGCCAAACATCAGCTTGCCTACCGAGGAATCCAGGACCTAGGGAGTCACTGGACCTAGGGAGTCACTGGACATTGCTGACTGCCATGACTCAAGGTTGACCCGCCATTGGTTATATTGGTTTTACCGTAAGGAACCCTAAAAATGGCTTTTTTTCTTCACCTGTTGTTGCGGGCCCCATCCCAGCAGAAGACTGGGGCTCTCTGTTCCTGCAACCCTAAAAATGGCTAGCTTATTACTAATTAACGAAAAACTAATGATTGATATATATATATATATATTGGATGATTTGGGGTCCCCTATTTCGCGAAACCGCCATAGGTGCTTATGATATTCTTGTGAGAAAGATGACCGTTGGTGATGAATTCAGTTTATCTTTCATCGCCGCAAATTTGGATTTTCTGTGGTTGTGAACAAAGCTCATCTGAATGGTTTTTGACCGATGGTTGCTGATCATGCCCAGGTACCACAAAAGATGGTTGAGTTGCCCTTTCGACGAAGCAATAAGTTTTAGAATCATGAGTCCTTTCTCAGTTTGCAATGTTATTGGCTCCCTTTACTTTTTGGTGAAGATTGCGAATAACCGTGTACATGACAAATATCATACACTGGTGGGTACAGGAGTATTACCCACAGACTCCAACTTGGAAATGCACAAATGCTGATTGCGAACTCTAAGTGAAGCACTTGCGCTGACATTGGTCCATCAATTCCATGAATTTTCTCAACGCTGGATGCATCTTGGACTCATGCACTGCCAGGCCCAAGATTATGATCCACGATGGGGGGGTAACTGGGGGTCTCCAGTAGATAGCATTTGCTGTAGATGAATTTGAGGGGCTGTACACATGCAGTTTGCATCAGCGTATGTTGGTGCACAATGGATCAAACAGATGCAGTTTGTATCTTCAGGATGTTGAGTGCCTGTCATGCTGCTAGGTTTACTTTGCACGAGGTTTGGTTGGTGGGTTTGTTGGTTGGTTGGTTGGCAAATATTTTTTCAAAAAGTGTTGAGACACAACGTCACACTGTACCCACTGCGCACTACACCATACTGCCAACATACTGCTTGGCACATGGCTCAAGATGAAAAGGTCCACTGCTGCTGACTGACTGTGACTGTTGGTTGTACTGGAGAAAGATCCTTGATTTTTGCATGGTAGCGGAGCACTGACTCCAGCTGCAACTGTAGATCAAGACTGAAGCAATGGCACAGCTTGGTGAATCTGGATCACTGGGAGGAAATAACAGACTCCCACTGCCTGACAAGTTCAATGGCAGGATGGAACACTGGGAAGACTGGAGCTGGTCCGTGAAATCCTACATAGCACTGTTCAAGACTGAAGCTGTAGAAGTGATGGAACAATGTGAGACTGTGGCAACTGCGATCACTGATGAAAGATTGGAGGCTTTGGAGACTGAGAGGCCAGAATTCGTTGATGCTGGCTTAATTCGATTCAGCCGACAACTGCACTACCTGTTAGCACAGCTCACAACTGAAAGTGCCAGACTGGTGGTAAGAGGAAACACTGAACTGAATGGTTTTGAGACATGGCGCTTGTTAGCTCGAAGGTTTTCACTACCACGAACTGCACTGGATATCAGTCTACTGACAAAAGTACTGGAGTTCAAGTTCAGGTCTGACCACTTCGAACAAGACTATAGTGAATGGGAAACACTGAAGGCCAGGTACGAAAGACAAGCAGGAGCACCACTGCCCGACAACATCCTGGTAGCAACACTGTTGAACAGAACCACTGGCCCACTGCAACAGCACTTAAGACTGAATGTAAGAACAATGGATACATATGAGGCTGTGAGAGAAGTGATCACTGCGTACTACCAATCACGACATGTAGCGAACTTTAGGAGCGTGGACACTGGAGGCCCGGCACCTATGGATGTAGGAGCACTGTGGCGAAAAGGAAAAGGAAAGAAAGGTAAATGGTCGCCCACTGGTTGGATGAGAGGCAAAGGTAAAGGAAAAGGACTGAAAGGAAAAGGACAAGTGAGAGGTTGGCCTCCACTGAAAGGAAAAGGATTCAAAGGCAAAGGAAAAGGAGGAAATGCTCCCGGAGGAAATGCTCCCACTGGACACAAAGGAGGAAATGCTCCCACTGGATACAAAGGAGGATGGGCTCCCACCGGAAAAGGAAAAGACAGAGGAAGATGTTGGAAGTGTCATCAACGTGGACACATTGCTGAGAACTGTAGAAACGTAGCTGTTCTATGTGAAGATGATGTGTACACTGACGAAATGGAGGAAATGCTCCCTGGAGACACTGAATGGTTTGACTGGACTGGTGCACTGACCTATGACGACTGGAGTGATAATGTTTATTATGACTGTTACCAGGACTCAGACTGGTTGGATGACCAAGACTGGTGGACTGACTGTTGGGATGACAACTGGACTTGGGAGATGAGCAATGCTCCCAATGTGCCTCCAGCACTGCCCCAACTGCAGAACACTGCAGCGTCCAGCACTGCAATGAGCTCAGTCGGTTTCACTGCAGGGAACCTAGCTAGTTCTCCTGCTGTCACTGCCACACCACACGTTTCAGCTGTTCATGCAAACAACGTGACTGAAGCTGAGACTGGTGACACACATGAGCATACCGATACTGTTTCCACACGTGCAGGCACACGCACTGCCCAAAGGAGACCCAGCACTGCAGGTATGTTCATTGCAACTGTTGCTGTACTGAATTCATTTGGTCAACCTCAAGGGTTACCACTGATCCCAGAGACTGTTTCACATACACTGGATGTTCCTCACATGGATTTTCCCACTGCACTGCAACATGACACACCGCATGACACACTGAGTGAGTACCATGACCGCTGCGTTGCCTCTGTGGCAAACACTGAGCACTGGATTTTGTTTGACTCTGGAGCTGCTGCACACTGCTGTCCCACTGGATATGCACCAGAATATCCACTGCTACCTGTAGGACCAAATCCACCTCGACTCAGAAGTGTCACTGGGAAACCACTGAACATCCTAGGACGTAAGATTATCATGTATGACTGTAATGGAGTAACACTCACTGTGAATTATTACGTTTGTGATGTTCCTTTCTGTCTGGTTTCTGTTGCAAGGTTCTTACTGCAAGGTTGTTGGACTGTTCTTGGAAAAGATTACTTGAAACTCATGACACCCACTGATGATACAATCGACATCACACGACATGGCACACTGTTGTACCTCACACCTTCCTCACTGGTACCATATGATCCTCAGGTGATGGCTGAATACGACAAAAGGTTGGAAGAAACAATGAAACAATTTGGAGATGAACTGAACTGTGTTGATTTGCAAACACCAGCAAGCACTAGCACTGATGCAGTAGAGCAATTGAAGACACTGATCAATGCTATTGAGCCAAGAGTGCACTACCACACCGACACATGGCAACTGGATGAAGCAAATCACACACTGACACGTATTCATAAACGACCTCGACGTATG
Organism: Symbiodinium kawagutii; assembly: GCA_009767595.1. NCBI lineage: Eukaryota > Dinophyceae > Suessiales > Symbiodiniaceae > Symbiodinium > Symbiodinium kawagutii. Next base: position 112,179 of record VSDK01005109.1, on the reverse strand, counting down.
ATGTTCATGCCTAGGAACACAGACTGCCCTGTCACACTGGACAGACTCAACGGAACAAGAATCACAACAATGAACTTTGGTGAAGGTAGAGTTGAGACTGTCACTGAAGATTTCAGAACGCTGTTGAACCCAACTGAAATGAAAGGTGAGCACTGGAAAGGCAAGACTGTCTTTCAACTGAAGGTCACAGGACCACTGAAGCGCAACACCACGAAAGGACCAGTCAGAAGACCGGAAGTGTCTTTTGAAGAATCAACTGAAGAACCAGCTGAACTGGCAAAGCATGACACTGAGAAACCATCATACTCACTTCCACATACTGTAGATGATGCTAAGCTGATCACTGACAGACTGCTAGCGCACAAGACTTGGGATGATGAACCATTTCGTGTTTTGCTTTTATCACTGTTTCAAACTCCAGACCCTCAGACTGGAGAAGTGAGAACTGCTGATCACTGGTTCCACACACCTGTCGCATGGATACGTTTTCATCACACTGCACGTAGAGAACTATTTTATCCTGATGATACTGGACCTGACCACTCACAGTTAGGTAATCTTAGGATGACTGTTTTCTTTCGTACTAGTGGTGATTTGGATGGACATGTTCATACTGATGACTGGAGGACTGAGGACTTGACAGAACAATGGACTCCAAATGTCGCATGGACTGGACTGACCATCTTTGAACGACCAGAAGAGACGATCACTGTTGAACAAGAGACACACGACAAAGCAGCTAAAACTGCAAAAGGACTTCCTAGTCCAGGTGAACCTACTGCCCAGCAACGAGCTGAACACTGTTTGACTCACTTGCCATACCGCTCTTGGTGTGAACACTGCGTAAAGGCTAAAGGCAAGGAAAGGCAGAGTAGGAGACACACTGATCGACAACCTGTCATTCAAGTGGACTACTCCTTTGTTTCAACTGGTAAAGATGTCGAACAAAGAACCGTTTTGACTGCCACTGATGTTCAAACTGGTTTGTCTACCTCGGTTGTAGTACCTGCTAAAGGCAGACATGCGTACAGCATGGCTGAACTGAAGAAGTTTGTGTACGAAACTGGTAGAACCTTCGGCATTTTACAATATGATCAGGAACCGTCACTGAAGGCACTGGTGAATGATGCTGTGAAGGAGCTAGGAGGAATGAGCACTCGAGCAACACCAAAGGACTGGAAACAAGCTCACGGATCAATAGGTAGAATGCAGCAAACACTGTTTGGACAAGCAAGGACACTGCGACTGCAACTGCAAGAACACCTAGGTACTGAGATCAGTTCTGATGACTGTATCCTTCCTTGGATTGTCAAACATGCGCAATTCCTGTTGAACCGATACATGACCCATGAAGATGGCCAAACTTCCTACTTTAGGAGATGGAAGAAAGACTATCAAACTGGTTTATGTGAGTTTGGTGAAACTGTTTTGTTCCGCATCCCCGGTAAGCTACGCGAAAAGGCGAGCACTGCCTGGCTCGAAGGCATTTGGCTAGGTAAGGACACTGAAGCGGATGAAACACTGGTTTTCGCGAACGGCGCAATGCACAAAGTACGCACTGTTAGACGCGTAATACCATCAAAACAATGGAACAAAACACTGCACGCCTCACTGAACGTGACCCCATGGGATCCAAAAGGTAAAGATGTCACTGACAC
>VSDK01005109.1:85994-103527 GCA_009767595.1 Symbiodinium kawagutii | reverse complement strand
CCCTACAACGGCATGGTGATTTGTAGCTGGTTCGCCTGTTGGTGATGGCTTGTTGGTAAGGCTCGAGTGACCGGGGAAGAGGTCCAGCTGGGATGGGGGATCACTTGGTGCTGGGTTCTTGGAAAATCAGGAGGGCAAGCAGCTGATGATTGAACATGACTGGTGAAATTGGTGAATCATTGCTTCTGTGGCTGGTGAAGTCGATGAACAAGTTGAATCGTGGCTGGTTAAGCTGATGAATCATGGGCTTTATGGCTGATTCGTGGCGATGAACCATGATGAACCAATGTTATAAGCTTGCTATGAAGAATTATGGCGCACTTAATTATGATTGTTATCCTAATATGGAGAATCAATGATTGAATATATTGTACGTAATGCTTTCCCTGCTTCGAGCCCATTTGGAAAGTGGGACCAAGCCAATCACGAAGGAGTTGCTAATTAATAGTGGTTGATTAGTGGCTGATGGTTAATAGTGGTTTGTGTTTGATAATGCGCGATTTTGAGTGACTGCTTATCAATTGATATTCCGCACCATGGAGGGGGAGGGGGGCATTTGCAAATCTGTCATGAACCATCAATGTTGCCAAATTTCAGCCAATATTTATGATAAATTATAATGATTCATGCCTCCAGTAAGTCACCATTGGTCAAGAATGGTATCAATTAATCCATTGTGCACCCTTCATACTGAATTAAATCGTCCATACCAAGCCCCGGTCAGGAAGAGTTCAACCAAGAGCTGGACGCGGTCTACAGTGACATCGCTGAGCACATACGAGGTGAGCCTGCAGAGCACCGTGATCCTGAGGATTTTATGGTCAGGGGATGGTAAATAGATGAGTGATTCGTGGATGGTTGATGGTTGCTGCAGAATTTGGGTGTGTATATGGGGAGAGGTACTGACAGGTGGAGTTAAAATAAGTTATATAATGGCTAATATGGTCCACTATGGTTAATCCATATTAATCCTTAGGTGTGGTCGTTTTTTGGGGGGGTAGGGAATACTGACGCGTAGTCCGGAGTGCCTGGCATATGAGAGCTTTAGCCACCGTGGCTGTCAACCGGCATGTGAACAAATACTCTTCAAACAAGAATAATTGTCATTCGAGAATGCAGTACTTGTTATGAGAGCTATAGCCGCCTCTTTGAATAATATTCGTATTGTCGTTTTTTTTCGAATTGTTGTGGCTTCAATGTTTGCACTGCTATTGTTGCAGCCATGAGTCAACCTGAACCATTCATTGCAATAGCGAATAGCTATTGACCATGAAGCTAACATCAAGTGACATAACACTCACCATTTTAGATAAGCAGTGCACCATGGCCAAGAATAGCAGAGAGAGAGAATCAACCATTGCTGCCTTGGCATGGCGCTACTTCACCATTGGTACTTCGCCATGTGGCGAAGCCCTACTGACATCTATAAGGTTTTACCGTGCTGAGCAACCGGGGGCGGTGACCTGCCATAGGTTTCGGCTACTTCGATTCTTCGGGATCCACGGTGCCACTTGGTAGCACTGCGGTGCATGCAGCTGTTGGATGTGTTGCTTTCGGTGGTTTTTATTACCGATTATATGGGTGTTTGATGGTGTTTGTGGATTTAATTTGATGAAAATATGGGTGTTTCTCAGTTGTTCTCAAGCTATAGGAACCCAAGAATTGATTGCCTTATTCCAGCGTATAATATTGGGTGATTTGGGGGGTCCCCTGTTTTCCAAAACCATTGTATAGCTGGTGAATTTTTACATGGTAAATAGACTAATTGTGGTAGGTCACAGGCTAAGCTGCCAACTTTTTTTTGGCTGTTTTATGCTAGGCATGGGGGTCGTTCAGTGATATGGCAAATGAACCATTATATAGTCTTAGTATGAGAGCTCACCCGTTTGACTGTGTCCATTTGCCACTCGGAAACTTGCGCATGTGGTTGTCCAGAATTGCCATAGCTGGCACAACGCGACCACGAGGTATGGCGGATCCTGCCCTGCCGTACGTGTTGTATTTATGTTTTTTGCGCGCGATGTGCAAAACCAGATTTGTTGGTTACCCCCCCAACCCAACATGATTAGCCCATGGTTCGCCGAGTGTGGGGGCAATTCCTTGGTGTTTTCGATCAGGATTCACATGCATTGTTTAATTGTTTCAGGGTTTCGGGAAATTGTGACCTTTAAGCAGGGTCGATCATCAGTAACAATTACCACTTGTAGTGGTTGAAAGTCCCTGGGGTTTCACCCCCATTACAGCAGGGCTTGATCCCTTTTTGGTAGATGAACCCCCTGAGTAAAAGCATTGTTGTCACGGAAAAGACTCAGCGGCACCAAGGTCACGGGAGCAGCTGGGAGTGCTGCGGACGAATTGCTTCGATTCCTTGGACCGCACGAACCTGTTGCAGTACCAGGCAAGGACCTGGGGGTAGCTCAGGAGCCAGGAGAATCAGGTTCTGGCCCTTGGGGAAGCGAGGCCAGGAGCTACCAGGTACACAGTATGAATACAGAAATATGCATTGTAAACTCATGTTCGTTTACTCAAGTTTCAATGGTGAATGCACATGCATTTCCAGTCATCCATGAATAGATGGATAGCCATACTCACACACACACAACGCATGCATGTCAAGACATGTCTCATATTATGTTCATCTCTATATGTTTCCTTCATGCAACATATACGCAGAAAAGTATTCCTGCTCGGAAAGATGCATGCAGCATGCAGATGATCCTGGCCGGTCGCACCTTGTCGCACCGCACCAGGTAGCATGGAGGTGGCTGGCGTCCTACATCCAGCAGCAGCCGTCTCTGCAGGGCTTCCTTCCAGCGGTATCGCCCTCTGGAGGCGAACCGGCAAGCGACGTATTTAAGCAGCGGTTATGGCTGGGGTAGATGTAGCTACCCCGAGTTGCAACCTTAGGATTTGTTATGCTAGCTAGCAGGTCCTAGATTGTTGATTCACGGCAGGAGTAAATGCCGATGAATAATTCTAGAGTTGCTGGTAAGCTACCACCCAGCTCAACTTGATGAGAAACACCTGAGGGGAGATGCATTTGGTGTCCGGGTGGGTGATTAACGACCCGAATCTCCAGCGGCTTTGGTAAGCTGGCTGATAGGGGACAATGTTCAACAGCGATATACCAACTAGATCCAATGCGGAGCAAAATGTTCCCAGATGGCAAGTGACAGTGAAACTGACTGTTTGCCAGGGTGGCCTGGGTGGGTGGTACGTCATGCGGGACATTGCACCCTTGACATCAGAACATGACCTGCCATGAAGCACCATTGTTTCCAGGGCCTGGGAAATTTAAGACATGGCACCTAAACAGATTCTGGTTAACATCTCATCAGATTGCCTTTGCCGTCGCCAATCTTACATATGTGCCTTGAAATGTTGACAGCGTCAAATGGGGCTTAGATCATTTGGTAATCAAGCTTGTTTGGCTGGAAGTCATGGGGCCCCATTCTCGAATTAAGGGCTTAGCAGGCTCCAGGAGGGTACGAGTCGCTGGTGATATCGTCTTTACTGCGGAAGTCGATTCAACCGATGCTCGCTGCCGTGTTGAAAAATATACATGGGGTGATCAAGAACCATTAGTAGGAAGACTAGCCATTTCTGAGGGGTATTACATTTTTGGACAAAGCATGTGTCGAAAAACTGCCGTCGTGGCAGTCATTGGTTGGGTGTCTCAACCGAAATACACCTACTCAGATGTCAGCTTTTTCATTGGATCGACTCCTGCAATTAAAGTTCCCAGGATTTCACCATGGCCCCCTTGGGGCCCAGAACCTGTAGCCGGAGCTGTAGGTTCGGTCTGGCTGATAGCTCCAGATTTGATGGTAGTTGATACCTCTAGTACCCAATCTAGTCGCTGGATGTTGCTAGGTTACCAACCCATCACCTCTGGTTACCATCTAAGCAGAGGTTGTTCACAAAGAATCCAACCCAGCCGTGGCCAGCGTGAGGCTATAGCAAGGGCTTAGCCTTTTTCGACCTCGGCTTTGGGCAAGAGACCCCGCAGTTGCACTTGCAAGCGCTCTTGAGGATGGGGAAACCCCGAAGATATTGGTGGTGTGGCCATGGTGGAGGTGATCAAGGTGATGGACTCTGATTCTTGGTAGTGGGATGTAATGGGTAAAATGCATATGTGTTTTCTGAAAAATCTTGTCAAACTGAAACACATAATAAGTATATATATATATATATTTATATAAACATATTGGCACACCGAATAGAAACATCCTTTTTGCCAGAGCCGTGTGCGAGAGAGTGCGCACAAGCTTCCGAACCATGACGATCATTTATCATGGTTTTCCATGGCTACCAATGGTTGGCAGTCAGTCATCAACAGCGTGGCTGTACGAAGTTGTTTGCGGTGTTCGTTTGCTCATTTCGCGATGCTGCACATGGTGTCTGAGCGCTCACGAAAACTGGACGCGATTCAGAGCCAGTGTTCATCCTTTTTTTGATTCTGGCTGGTGATTGGGATGGAGCCAAGGAGCCAGGGGTACCCCTGGATGCCTTTAAAGGGGGAGCTAAGGCGCTACAAGAAGTGTTCCAACATGTTCCAACCAAATGAAGTGATTCTGCTTACTTTTGACATTTTTCCTTGGGGTTAAGTTGAAGCAAGCAGCCAGGCTGCGGTTGAAACTGGCAGGTTGCGGGTCAATGGTGTGGGTTTTGATCTTTTTTCCGGACAAATCACTCAGATTATTAGCATCAATCTGTAAGAACAGGACCACGAATGAAATTATCTTATACTTTGAAATGTTGCTTCTCTGTCATTCTTGCAGCTAAATGTGGCAGGAGGGCTCATTTTTGAGTTTCGACCTATTCAGTTATGATCTACATTATGTAAAAGCAAGCAGCTCTTGACAAAGACCGCTATTGCAAGGGTTCCGCTAAAGCTTTCCATCTGTTTCTTGACAGGAACATGTGGGCAGATCTCGGCGATGCTCTCTCGCAACAGTTTCTTGGCGATGAGTGCAGCCCTGGAGAGGCGGTTTCCAGATGGCAAGGAGCTTGAGAATACGAAGCTTCAAGGATGGCAAGTGGCTGATGAAGGCTTCTCCCCCAATTCTTTGCTAACTTACTTTTTTTGCTAAGGCACCAACACCCGTAGTAAGGGAAGGTCCTCTATACTAGGCGACATTCCTAGCTGGGTACAATGCTAGCAAAACGATCAATTCTGCTAGATAGAACTCGGGCGGTGGTTTCTCAAAGTAGGGGAAACCCCAAATCATACAAGATTAACCATTTATAGTAGCTACAAACCAAGCATTTTAAGGGTGCAGGTTCCCAATTTTTAAGAACCCCCCAGGTACACCAAGGTCAACTTGCAAACCTGACCCAACGTATCCAGCCGGGCAGGTCCCCAGTGACTGGGTTCCAACCAGGCCGCGGCCCCAAGTCACCAGGTACACCGGTGCGGCCTCCACCATGGGCGCCACGTTGCGACAGGGCGGCCACACCACACGGGCCATGCTGGAGAAAGGCTGGCATGCGGTGAACCGAGCGCCTTGGTCATTGGATCGGTGCTAATGCTTGGGGGATGCTTGGGGATGCTTGGGGATGCTTGGGGATGCTTGCGGGGTTGTGGTTGGCGTCGTTGGCAAGTCAAAATGGATGTGGCGGGCTGTGCGTCAAGGGACCCTGTGGCGAAGTTTGCATAGAGACCAGTCGAGCAGTTGGGATGTGTATGCACAATGTTGTTGGATGGCCGGTTTTTGCCAAGCAACCAACCAAGCAACCATTCACCACCGCGAACGTTGTTGATTCCCGAGGCGTACTGCGCGCATTTCGAGGATGGCGCGCGGCAGGCGGCCATGCAACTGCTGCTGAAGCCTCATCGCTTGCCGAAGGTGGGAGCGGTGTCAACCATCAACATGAACTCATCAACCATCATTGTGGTGATAGGTTACTATGATGAACCAATCAGCCAGTGAGGTGACTATGGTGGGGATGAAGCATCACTACCAACATCCACCCAACCATCATTGTGGAACCATCACTAGCTGCTCACCAACATCCACCAACCATTTCCAAACATTTTTGCGTTCTGAGGTGCCCAGCGCCTCAGTGGAGGTTCGGCGCAGCCCCCAGGGCAAGCTGCTCGTTGCCACCGCCTCCTGGAACCTGCACGGCGGACACGTTTGGGAGAAGCGCGGCACCTTACAACGTGCCTTGGGGCGGGAGCCGCCACCATGCGCCACCAGGGTACCCTAGGCTACCCCTGCCATCATCATCCTTCCGCCATGGGATCATTACCTGGTGGCCATTGGTAGCTTGGTGTAGTCCATGGCTATGATGGTTATGAGGTGGCCGGAGATGCTTTTGCGGCGATTGGTTTCAACACTGCAGGGTTTTTCTTCTTCTTTTTGGATGGGCGCGACTTCAGCACAGATATATTTCAAGAAGTTCTATGATGAACCTGGCCAGCCTTAAGGTGTTTCTAGCAACATGCCAACCTTGCGGGGCGCTGGGACCATGCCGCATGGTGTTGCGAGGCTTGATCCAGGGAGCCTGCCAAGTGAATGGGGAGCAAGTGCGACCGGACGTTTTCGTGTTTTGCTTCCAGGAGTTCACTGATTCTTGGGTTCAAGGCAAAGGAGGTAAGGAGATGCCTGAGGAACCTGAAGAAATGAGACCCCTAAACCGCTCCAAGATGTTTTTTTCACTAAAGAGTTCTATGACTATAAGGCAACTTTGGGCACCCGGGTTTGTGGAGATATCTAGGGCACATCGGTTGGCAAGGAGATAGACAGGCAATGAGGCAGATGGATAGATGGACATGATGGATGGAAAGGTTAAATGGCAGGCAAATGGCTGGAAGTCGGCTAGATGCGATTGAGAATTATAGAAATTGATGCATAGATTTGCAGATAGACATAGATCATAGATTTTCTATGCAAAGTAAGATTGATAGGAACTTGCATGCATGCTTGACTTGCATAAAATTGGAACGGAACGAGGGGCGTGGGTCGCACATGTGAATCCAGATTGAATGCGCTGGTTATGGCATTATCACAACATACCGTCTTCGCTGAAGGTTTGCAAGAGTCTCCGGAATTATCAGCTGTTGTCCCAACTTTGTTGCCGCATGCTATCAGGCACAACTTTGAAAAAAACGGCTCCCTTGGTGTTTACATCAAAGTAATTATGAATAGACCGGTTTCATGTGCGGTTGGTATAGACCAGGACTCCAGCATGATCAACCGCCATTTTCAAACTTCAACTATTCTCACCCAGGAACTTCCCCACCTTCCCCTTCCCCTTAGCTTCTTCCCCTTTGCATCCCTTGACTTTAACTTTTCTCCCTTAACTTAGCAACTTCTCCTGTCAGGAACTTTCAACTTCTTCCCCTTTACCTTCCATCTCTTCGGTTGGGCATTAAACCCTTAACAAAACCGCCCCTGTGGCATCTCGGGCGCTTGTCATCTTTTCTAATCTATCGGGTTTTTTCCCCTTCCAAGAAGGGTTTTCCTTAGCACCAACGACACAGGGACAATGGACAAAGGGAGAAACGTTCCAATCCATGACATTCCATTCTTGCCTCAAACATGCTAACAAAAATCAAACCCATAACAAAACCTGCGTTGAAATCTCTCATAAGTCTTAATAAGTCAATTTTTTTCCCTCAGTAAATCCCTGATTTGAATGATAAGAAAAACATGGTTTCCATCTCCTCAGGGATTGTTGGTCTCCATGAAACCATATATATATATATACATTATATATAAGAATGCCATAAAACCCTATAAGCCAAGCCATCTTCAAATCATTTCAAATCCTTAATCAACATCTCCAAAGGAACGTCCTCAGGAACTTTCGGCCTCCAACGTGGTCCTCTTGGCCTCGGGCGACGGTGATCTGCAGCGCCGCTTTGAGGCCTTGGCGCTGCAAGGCTTGGCGGCGCAGCTGGGCGAAAGCTTCGTCCCGTTGCGGACCCTGGGTGCCCTGGCGGGACCGGTGGTGGGGGCGGGTGCCAAGGAGCAGCTGAGGGTGGACGGATGGATCCTGCATTGGGATCCTGGGTTGGGATCTTGGTTGGGATCCTGGGTTGGGATTTGGTGATCCTGGTGATTGGAAATTTGAGTTGAAGTCAATGATGGTGTTGATGGTGTTTCAAAAACGTAGGTTTAACAGATAGCTGGTGGAAGATGTTGGTGAACCTGTCAGTTGTGGCCCGGGGTGGACTTCCAAGGCATGGTTGGGCTGTTGGTCTCCGTCTTCGTGGCCAGCCGTTTGGCGCCTTCCGTGCGTGCGGTGGCGGGCGATCGAATCCGCTCTGGGCTGTATGGACAGGCTGGGAACAAGGCGCGCGGGTGATCCAAGCAGCACCGGATCAATGTGGAAGGGCTGTTGTAGGCTCTTGTGGATGGGAAATGTCGATGGTTTATACGTCACATATGCCTAGAGACTCCAAAAGCATCAAAATTTCGTGCCACACGGATACAACATGATAGAACAGTGTTTTTCCATGTTTTTCCAAATGCCGCTGATTTTGAGGTTTGCAGCGTGTTTGTTTAAAGTGGCATGGTTCTACTGGTTTGGCATGTTGCATTCAATATTTGTGTTCTAGTTTCAATCCATTTCCATGAGTTGATTGCGGCATGTTTGCCCATGGTTGTGGACCATCTCACCAAAATTGCCCCAAAGTAGCAGATCATGATTGCGGCGTGTTTGTCTGAATGTAGATTGTTTTGATCGATGGCGACTTTTATGGGAAATTGCCGCCGAGATTCCAGCAGCATTCCAAATCGGCAAGAATTTTGGTAGAAAGATTCTGTAGGTATGATGTGCATAATATCATGGATCATGGTTGACATTTACGTTGCAGCATCATTGAAGTGGGCAGAACTGTTTGCAGAGTGGTTTTTTCGTTCAAGTTAAACATGGCTCCTACCCAGACAAATCGTAAGAGCATCATATGGCCATACCTTCTCCAAGCAACAGCGGCCAAAACATCACGGAGCTTCTTGGCAGAACGTGACTTCACTCATGGGCGCATTGTAGCAGAAGACATTGTCAAGATCAGGGGGCCGTCAAGAGTAACGAGTATTCAGGGATGATTGGTTGGCGGTTATTCCAAAAGAGTGTCACTGAGAGCATTTGGATCTCGGTCCGCAAGACTCGGTCAACATCCCAAAAATGCAAGCACAGAGTCCGTTTTCTACCAACTTTAGGTGAGAATTGGTGTTGACGAATGCCTTTTGCACAAAAACTTGGGGCAGGATTTGAGGACTCAGCACTGCACAATTGCCAATAGCCATTCAAATTTCTTTGATGGTAACGAATAGAAACGACAAGGTGTAGCTGCTAGCCCAAGTTTTGCGACATCACATCACACATGACTTGGACTTTCTGACATACCTGCAGCTAACAACCCGTAAGGCCCCCCTGCCTGCCAGCTCTGTAGCAGGGCGCGGTAGTGGTGACTTTCAAGGTGGAAGAGATACCTGGCAGATCCCAGTGTTTTTCGGGAGCTTTGGGGAAGCCCCAGTCACAACCAGTGATGAGTGCAAGACACCTGGCAAACCACCATAACCACTCAGGGTTCCTGAGTGCGACACCAAAAACATGGATGATTACCTTTCAAGACCTGATTTCAAAGGGTTCAAGTTAGTTCAGAAAATCCTGTTGAACAGTGGGTGATGTTTAGCCACCTGGGGTGTCGTGATTAAACCTTCAAACCGGCCCTTCGAGTCTATGAGAGGCCAAGGTTTTTCTTGCTCAGCCTCTGGTCCCTGAAATCCCGACCTAATAAAGATTGATTCGGACCGTATGGTGGACCAAAAGGTTCCAGTGTAGCCTCTCCGGAACGACCATGCAGCTGTATGATCAGTAATTACTGATTATGCATTGGGTCTAGCCACACATGACGGCAAATTCAATTCCACCACAAAATGACCTGAAAACACAACACACACAGACAAGTCATGGTCAAGCAAATGGTTTCGCAGGTAACGCTAAGTACATCCTAGTACTTGGATGATCCACTTAGTGGTAGGTAAGCATGGTCGCAAAGGTAGTTCAGCTGCCGGGTGCAGCTAACCATGGCTATATCATCCCAGGGCACTTCCCATGCAGTGAGCTTATAAACCATCATGGTCAGCCATTCATTCACTGCCAATTAACCATCAATCAGCCACCAATGAAGCACCAATTGGCTGTGGCTCAATACCCCCCAGCTGTTCGCTTCCCGTCACTGACCAATCTAGTCGATCTGTCGGGGGTGTTCATCTACGCTTTTCGGATGGTCAAAATTGACCCACAACCATCATTGACCAACCATCATTTACCAGCTCATGGGCCATCATCAGCCACTAACCATTTTTCACCGTTGTTAGGCCCATCACCAGCCACTAACCATTTTTCACCGTTGTTAGTATACAATGGTTAATGGTGGTTGGTCAATCAATGATGGCTGGTTGACCGGCTGGTTCACCATTGTTACCGATTATCCATCACATGATTTTAGTATTCACCATTTTTCAACCATTCACCAACCATCATTGGCCATGATGAATTGCAGATTCATCAACCATTCATCGCAAAGTATCCAACCACTAGATCTGCGCACCACCAGCTGTAACCAACGGGCCCTGGTAATGAGGACGTCGATTTGTTGCGCCTCGGTCCACCTGGAAAGTGGCCAGCAGGGGAAGAAGGCGCAGGCATGGCCAACCGCCACAGCTGAGGGGTTGGTGACCATCCCTACGCCAGGGCCTCCCTGTACCTACTATAAGTGGAAGCATTGAGTGATGTTTATTGATGGTTAGTGACAGTGATGATGATTGATGATGATGGTTAGTGATGATGATTAGTGATGGTGGTTAATGATGATAGCCAATGAGTTTGATGACTAAGTTGGTCATCATTGTGGTGGTAGTGGTTTGCAAGGTGGACCAATGGGAGATGGAGAGAGAGCCAGAGAGATTCTCAGAAGGTGGACTTGTCGCAGCACCAATGGTCAAGGTGACAGTGATAAGATGAAACCAGGTTTTCGGTCGTCAAACCCCCCTTGGCAGATAGGGAAATGGTTGAGCTAGCAGGCTTGAGGATAATCGAGGGCAATTCTGCAGCTAGATGGATGCCATCTACATCCACCAACCATCAACAAGCATCCAACCACCATTGACAACACCAACGAACGGATCAGTAGACAACGCCGAGTTTCGAGGTTGCATAAGGTTGATCTAGCCATAGTGGTGACATGCTCTTTTCCCAGCCACCTGTAGTTTTTTGGTATATGCAGTTGGTATAGGAACAGAACAGAAGGTAGATGACGGTAGTCTCAGCCAACGTATCACCAACTTACCAGTAGCATCAGAAAAACATGTAGAATACAATAACGCCAAGACATCGCGAGGATTTCAACAACATGCCAAGAACCTATCACCAAAATACCCCTAGCGTATCACCAAACCATCGACATGTGCTAGTCTCGGTCACCAAACCAATGATTTGTTTGCAACACACCCTGTGGCAGACAGGTGCAAAATCACTCACCAGCGTATTAGTAGAATACTACTCCATCACCAATCAGCGACATGTGACTCGGATCGCACCACCATACCACAAGCATAGCAACAGATTAATCACCAACAAACGTTGGGTAGGAACGGTCACTGCTATCCGAGAACACCGTTCAATGGTGAGTGGCCACAGGAGAGGGCGGAGCAGTTGAGGGAGATCCTGCAGAGTAGCTTGGACCCAGGGTGAAGCCATGCAGGACAGTGACGGTCCCCGCTAAGGTTGGTGGGGACCCCCACCACAATGGTTGGGCTTCAAGGGTCAAAGACCACCATCATTTCCATGAATGATGAATGATTTTGACTGTTGGAGTGATTGGGTGGCTTATTTGTTCCATGATTCAGGATTAATCATGGTGTAAATGATGACTAATCATAATGAACCATTTGGGCACTTCAAGGTATAGAAATGATGTTACCAACACACGAATCACAACAGCATGCCTTTTTTTTGATATCAGGGACACCGATGCGAACTGATTGTTCTTTGGGGAGATCGTTTTCTACTTGGCAGGGTTGGAAACCAACAGCAACTAATGCTTCCAGGACAGACTGAACCATCACCACCACCACCACCACCACCACCAGCATCATCATCATCATCATCATCATCATCATCATCATCATCATCATCATCATCATCACAATGATCCATCAGTGTGAATCATTTCCCTGTAATGACTCCCCAACATAGTTGCTTATATTGGTTGCGGGTCAATACGCTGTACCCTTGGTGAACATCCCGCACAAGACCGAACTTGTCTTCATTGAGATGTTCATTTATCCGTTTTTGTTGCTCACAGTTTTCCAAATCGCGGCTGTATTGCCACTCGTTGTTCCCTACTATTATTGGTAGCTGGATGTGCAATGTTAGTTATATAGTGGTCCTACCAGTAAGTTACTACAAGTTATAATGCTGCCAGTAAATAATTTGTTAAAGAATCAACCTATTTACATAATATATATATAATATATATGTGTGTGTAGACAAAAAAACAAAAGTAGCATCATAATCATTACAATTCATTAGCAAGTTATATGCTGGTAACTTCTTTGGCAATCGGAGCGGGATTCGATCCTCCCCAAGGTCTGTGCCCCAGCGGCGAGAAGGGAACACAGACGCGACCCGATTTGGTGGTGATCAGCATCTGGGGCTTCACGTGGTTAGTTGGGTGTTGGTGTGGGCTGATGTTGGTTGAGTTGGTTGCCTAAATGAGGAGAAATACCAGGGTTTACAAGGTTGACAGGGGCAATATGATGAGAAAAGCCAGGGTTTATTGGCTTGATTGGGGTCAAATTATCAGAAAAAACAGGGTTTATAGGGCGAACTAGTGGTTAAATGGTGAGCCAAGCTATAGTGTTTATAGGGCGAACTAGTGGTTAAATGATGGTTCATACGCACTAATAACTAGCAAAAGCTGGGGATCCACCGACTATAGCTGATTGATTGAGTTGATTTTGGTCGGGTTGGTCATGGGATGCAACAAAAATTAAAAATGAATGTCCGGTCAGAGGTTGCTGGTAGGGTTGGTCCGTTGACGGTGCCTATATGATCAAGAGCGACCAACAAATCATGGGCCCGTTTGGGAGGTCAACTAAGTACCAACTGGTCTGGTCAAACGCTCTTGGAACCTTGGTTGGATACGTTTTTGTTTGAGTTCGGATGGGGCTTCCCACGATAGTCAGCTCCCTGATGAGTGGGGCTAGCGGCTTGCCCAATGCTTGCCGAACACCCGGTGGCCAACCACCTGCAGGGATGGTGGTTGAAACAATGAAGAAGCCGATGCCTCTAGGGGTATCGCCATGCAAAATGAGGACTCATGGTTGTCAATGACAGTGGTTCATCATAGTGAATGGAGGTAAATGATGGTTGCTCATGATGGATGGTTGCTCATGATGGATGGTTGCTCATGATGGTAGTTCATTGTGCTTCACAATGCTTCGTAATTGCCGCTGATGGTTATCCACCATCCATCACCATCCATCACCCCATGAGCCGTCGGCCGTTCGCAAGGGTCACCCAACTGAATGTGGGGCTCAGATCAGGGGGGTTTTAGATCCTAGGGTTTTTAGTACATACGTGTTTGAGATAAAACCATGATGCTTTGAGATAAAACCATGATGTTTCAGGCTTGAAATTGACATTGACATTCACTTGTACAAGATGGGAGAGGGGTTAGATCTAACGGGTGTCGGATCTAATACGTTTGTTTACAGGGGGGTTAGATCTAATGGGTTTTGTTAAAGGGGGGTTAGATCCAATGGGTTTTTCAAAGGGGGGGCTAGAATCAATGGGTTTTTGAAAGGAAAAAAATCAAGCACTAGCCCAGAAAAAAAATCTCAAAATCTCTCATTTTCCCTCATTTTTCCTCATTTCTTCTCATTTTTTCTCGTCCTCAATTTGGTGTTAATTAAGTTTTAAATAGAGCCAGCTCAAAAAATCTCAAAATCTTCCATTTTTTCTCATTTTTTCTCGTCCTTCATTAACGGAGATGACAAGTCCACCCAAAAAATCTCAAAATCTCTCATTTTTCCTCATTTTTCCTATTTTTTATCATTTTTTCTCATTGTCTCTCACTTGTTCCTCGGTCCCCTTAACAATTTGCCAGCTCAAAAAATCTCAAAATCTCTCATTTGTTCTCATTTTATGTCCTGTTCCCTGTAACAAGTTTTAGGTAGGATCTGAAATGATCATCATGTATCGTCGAGTTTGTCTCTGCACTGAGGTGAGCCGATCCGTTGTTAACTGAGAAAATTAATTGCTTCAATTTTGCAGTATGTTTTCATATTCAATCAACAGTGTGTTTTAATACAGAATTACAATAAAATATCTTTCTTATAAATGCTACTAAAAAGCAGGTTTCTCTTTGTAAACAATACATAAGTTCCATTCTTATAAGTATTCCTTTTTAAAAATCAATTAAAATTAGTCTTCAATTAGAAAACCTTACTGAAGTAAACCCCCTGGATCTGGACCCCGTTTTAATCTAGCTGAAAGGGGGGAAACCTCGACGCCTCAGCCGAGGTGGTGATTTCAACTTTCGCACCAGCTTGGAGGGCGGCGATGCCGTGAAGATTT
The DNA here is from genome assembly GCA_009767595.1 of Symbiodinium kawagutii. NCBI lineage: Eukaryota > Dinophyceae > Suessiales > Symbiodiniaceae > Symbiodinium > Symbiodinium kawagutii. Next base: position 88,926 of record VSDK01005109.1, on the reverse strand, counting down.
GCCAGGAAGGATCCTTGTCGGCAGCTGACCAACTGGACCCAGAACTGGAAAGCAACGTATCGGCTGATCATCATTTCGCCAAACAGCTCATCTTGTTTCATCAATGATGGTTGGTCAAATTTGGTCGGAAATGAAACTAAGCAATATTTCAGTCGATTTGAATGGATTTGAGCTATGTTGAATTAATGTCACTAAGTCCGGTTGGTTTACCCCATCATATGTCCAGTACTTGGTACAGGAAGAGTCCCCGAATTGCCCAAACCTTGGGCTGCGGCAATTGTCGGCCCTCCTCGCAAGTTGAATGCTGGATAGTGCGCTTGATACAGTAATGGCTTAATGATCACACTGGACAGCATATTAATGCTGAGAATATGGCCTATGAATATCAGTGGCTTAATGTCATAATCTTGATTTTGGATAGTAATCAGCAACCGTAATGGCTGATCCCAAATGAATAATGATAAACCCGTATAAACCCGTACATTGTTTACAGTGGATCAATATTTGCTACCTGCTACCAAAAGATGAACCACTAGATTATAGAACCACATCATCATTCATTGTGGTAGAGTGATGGTACATCATGAAAGCACAATATACTACCATAAGTTGAACCACTGATAGGTGGTCATTCACCGTTAAATAGTGAAATATTGATATGGATCTCCCATTAAACACAATCGTAGTAATCTAGTACTTTAGTAAAAGCCATGATATGATTACTGCCATTTGATCAGCAATGGTAAGTTTAGAATATAATGGTGATCATGAACCTTCAGTATTTCGAGGTAATTTTCGACAATGACAATTGAGTACAGTGATGGAAGGACAAAATAGCAACTGGTAATACGCTATGCTTTTTATGGCTACAAGTCTTGGGCTCAAATTACTTTGGTTGCGAGACCCTTCACAGGGTAGGCTTTAATTCATTTCTTCACTGCATTCATGGCGGATCACAAGCTGATATCTTGCGTTGGCTATTCCCTCCGACTGGCCAGACGACAGAATCAGGACATTGTTGCTCATCATCTTTTGAATGGACTATGCTCATTGACTAAGGGAGGAGTTGAGCGCTTCGTGAAGCCAATATCTTTGTGTTCTGCTTTGGGTTTGGACAAGGGCAGGGACATGGACCAAGCTTGTGGCACGACAGTTTCTGACGGGAAGGGCGCGGAGCGCCGATCGACATTGGCAAGAGCAGAAGTGCGCCTTGATCAAACCACCCAGACTGAAACCCAAATGATGTCGATGGAGCAATTCCATACCATCATCAGCCGGATTGAAAGAGATTTGATTGAGAAACTTTCTGTGCACATGCTTCCTGCCACATGCCCGACTGAACCGAATGAGCCGAACGAGGACAAGAGCACCCCAGCCTCAGTCTGTCACGAGTTGTTTGCCTCCCAGACTAGCCAGTGTGACAGTGATCAGGTTGCACACAATGTGGATCCCAGGGCCGCTCCTACAAATTCTTCAGCGACGTCATCCACAAGCCGAGAGGAAGCCAAACGGCGCCGAAGAGAAACTCGAAAGCGTGAGCTTGAGGCAATGGCTGGGCTGACTCCCCTGAAGCAAACCCCGTAGTTGCCGAAGTTCCTGTCCACACGTGTCAGGTTTGGCTGCTGTAATGAATTCAATTGGCATTTTGCCTTCTGCTTCGGTCTTTTCACTAGCTCGTTTTCTTGCGTGTAAAGTTTGCAATACCTTTGACCATTGGCTGGCTCTTTCGGGCTGGCCATGGCGAACTTTTTGGGCCACGAACTCAGTGATCCACATTCTCGCTTCTGCCCCAGGCAGACTCGGACCCCGAGGTAGCGATGGAGAGAGAGAAATACGCTATGCTTCCAGCTACCATTGTAGTAGGTAACCTACCCTCAAAAAACAATGGTAGAAACCAGCTGGTCGCCTACTGGAAGCCTAGTGATCAACATCGTAAAACAACCCGGGGTTTGCCAGCCTCTCTAAGGCTGGTCGATGGATCAATCACTGGGTCAAGTGGGAGAAGGTGGTGCGGCCAGCGCTAGCGAAGAGCTGGTGAGACTCTTCTATCAATGTCCCTTGGCCGTTGAAACTGCCGCCGGCTCCGGATTGGTGAAGCGTCCCGCGTGGTGAAGGGCATCCTGGCCACGGAAAAGTCCTCCTGTTCTGGAGGCATTGGTTGTTGAGGAATTCACAGGCTTTGCTATATACAATTCAAGTTTGGAGCAGCTTCGGGAGTTTGTAAATCATTTGTTTGTTTGATGGGTATTCTTAAGCCATTCAGCGGTCATGAAGCAGTGATGTTAGCCCCGACGGGGATAATATTTATGGGATAATGACAATCGGTCAGGAAAATGAAGCCAGATTGTCAAAGTCAAACTGACAGCAGACAGCGTACCGGTGGATTATGTATGTTACCGGTGCCTGGGAAAGTGCATTGATGGAAGTCTTTCATCGTTCGCTAGCGACTGTCAACCATTTCAAATGTGTGTAAACCATGATTGACTATTTTTGACGATATCAATTATTGTCAATCACTTTCAGTCATTTGTCCCCATTACCGAGCACTATTGCCCATGATGATAGACAATTATTGACCATGGTTGGTCATTGCTAAAAATTAATCATTAATCATTATCAAACAGACTTGGCCAGCATTCCACGATTGTTAAGTGTAATGATTAGCCATGATTTGCGATCCCATTATCAACCATTGGCAAGCTGCGCACCTTTATTAGCCATTATAGGCTTGTTTTTTTGATTTCCTGCTTTTGAAATTACATGGTTGCTTTTCTGTTTTTTCCCCACCTGCCAGGTCAGGGTTGATAGATTTTTATGTCAGTTGCCGCTCCTTCTGCTCCTCCTCCTATCCTTCTCCTCCTCGCCGGACCTCAACCACGACCATCCACGCCCAGTGTTCGCTGCCGGACCTCAACTCCGACGACACAAGCCG
>VSDK01005109.1:54421-76467 GCA_009767595.1 Symbiodinium kawagutii | reverse complement strand
CTCCAGATGACTCGAAACCAGCGCCACTTTGAAGAAGGCAAGATCTGGCACCGTCCAAGGTTCTTTTGGAACATGCCACTCGACTTTGTGGTGGATCAAAGTTGGACCACAGAAGAACCTGGCAAGCCCAAGAAGTTGTCTTGTGGTTGCCAATCCTGTTGGAAGAAAGGCAAAGTCTTTGACTCCGTTTGGCAGTACAAGCAACACCTTTGGTCTAAGGTGAACAAGGAAGGCCATCCCGATCGAGTTCAATGGGAAGCCTGGGGCAGAGCTGAGAAGACAGGTGTTTACAAGCCTGGCTTCGACGAAAGGGGAGTTCGATACCCTTTCAACCCACTCTTTGACCCAAAGACCAACAAGTTGAACACCCGAGCCATCAAAGAATATACAGAAGAACAATTTCATCAGCATCTTCAAAAGCAACGGGAAAGGATGTTGGAAGAATCAAGCTCTTCCATCCAGGAAGAGGATGGCGAGGAAGAAGAGCCTCGAAGCCATGATCCAGAGTTGCTCATCGAGAAGATGGATGTTGAGGACCTCGAGGATGACAGACCACCACTTCCAATTCGAAAGGAGGTTGAATTCGAGCCAGTCAAAGACAAGAAGAAGGACCAGAAGAAAGACAAGAAAGAGAGGTCTCCCCATAAGAAGGACAAGAGAGAGAGAGATCTCCTTTGCCACGAGGTGGACGTGAACCTATTGCGAGAAGGGACATGTCACTTTCACCCAGAGTGAAGGCAAAGCCCAAAGCCATGGAACCTGGAACCCCAAAGGCTTCGACAGCAAGCAGTTCCAGGGTGATGCCAAAGACACCTCCAAAGGCACCACCACCAAAAGCTTTGGTACCTCCAACACCGACCTCTCCACCGGCACCAAAGGCATCTTCGACTTTGACTTTGACACCGGCAACAGCTGTGAAGGCAATGCCAGCTGTACCACCAGCAGGTTCTATCTCTGCTGGAGGCCGTGCTCAGATGCTTCAGAACTTGATTTCACAACGTCTTGGTGAGATCAGGAGTCTTCAAGATGCACTTCGAATGGTTCCAGGTGCAAAGGGACTTGAGAGGCATTTGAAGGAGAAGACCGAAGAAGTTGAAAGGCTCAAGAAGCAGATGAATGACAGCAGACGAGGAGTTGTTCGTTCAACTCGCCAAGAACGAGACAAAGTTCATGGAGCTCGTTTTGCCTACATGAAAGAGAGAGGCCGCAAAAGAGCAGCAGCAAATCGAGAAGCAGGCAAAGCTGAAAGAACCAAGGAGAAAGTCAGCAGACTTGAGGAGTATGAGAAGAAACACAACAAACTTGATCCAGCAGATCCAAAGGGTGATCAGCACAAGAAGCAAACGTTTCCTTCGTCAACTGGGAAGTTTGCAGATGACAAGGAGAGAGTTCCACTCACCTTGAAGGAGCGCAAAGATTTGAGAGAAGAGGGTGAGGAGGACCTTCCTCCCATCAAACCTCGAAAGACCACCTTGAGTCCAGCCGAGAAGAAGCACAAGAGGCTGAATCGAAAGAAGGCTCGAAAGGCCAAGAGCAAGGCCAAGAAGACCAAGAAGGCTGAGGAGTTAGAGGGTGATTCCAAGATGGATGAACCCGAGAAAGATCCCAAGGAGGACAAGAGTCCCATGGAAGACTTCGAGAGGGACTTTGCTGAATGGCCAAACGGCAAAGAGAACCCTAGCCTTCCAACCCCGATGGAAACAAAGGTCGTTAACATAACCCCGTTTATGATATGAGTGGTTTCTAGGGATCCAGCAGCTGCAGCCTGTGAAGTCCCTGGACACCAGGGGCTCGCACACGAATCAAACAAGCACCTTAGTGTTTTTTTGGACCGCCATCGCACGATCGTCATCCACGGTTGGTTTCCAACCTGCGTCTCGCAACCTGGTTGAACCTCGGAAAAAGCTGCTCAAAGGAGAAAACTATTGTCTATAGCAATGCAAGGCACCACTGACCAAGTAATATGGATTGGGTGCAGCCCAGGATCTTCTTGATTTTCCACTGCGTTCCGATGATCCTGCACAATGAGACCGAGAGATAGACCCACATCCAAATCTCGCTGTCCGCACAGCGGTAGATCTAAAGATCAATCGATGGATGGATGTTGGTTTCTAGGGGTTGGAAGGCCAGGGAGTTAGAAAATATAGATCGATCTATATGATTCATTCGTTTCAAATAGAGCCAAATTCCTTTGGCCAGCATTCACTGTGGCGAGCTGGCCTGAGTCGGCTGCACTTCATCACCCAAGAGTATCTGTGTTGAGGATGGCTTTTAATGACGGATCCTGAGTCTGTTCACAAACCAGCAGGCAAGTTGAATTATCAAATCGAAATTGTACTCTGACCTGCAAGTATCTAGAGAAGTTCGATCACAATGGATTCCAAAGAATTGAGCAATCAACCAGTCAGTCAACAGCAATGCAATCATTATGGCATACACACCAGGGCATACACATACACACGATGAAGCGCGACAAACACCCACAAATACACAAGTCAGTTGCCAGCCGGGCGACTTTTCAGCCAAGCCATGGAATCCTCATCGACGAATCCATGGTGAAATCGGCAGTTCGCTCCTCAGCTGGTGGATTTGGAGTGGGTATCTGTGGAATTGGCTTAAGGCTGGTCTCCAAAAAAGCCATTCCCATAAATGCAGCCCAACTGCGGCTCCGGAGCATGGTGGTCAACAAATGGTGAAAAGCCTCGGTTGAAAGCACCAGGAGGAAGAACCTGTATTTCAACCCAGAGCTCGTTCCCAAATGCAAACGATGTCTCAACTAAGATTGGATTGATGGTACCAAAGCAGGAAACCAACAATCCCAAAACCAGTTTTAAGACAACCGAGTGTCATGAATCTTGGGACGTAAAGTCCACTCTTGCACAGATTGCCTGCCAGAGATGAGGGTTCAGGTTCAAGTCAATTCCAGGATTTGATGTTGAAGCTACGGGCATTGATTCAGGTAATCATGCATCCGGTATTTACGTCCGATCCTGCCTGGTTGATCGCTTGGTCAGCTCAAGATACAGGTCCAGATAGGACTTGCCAGAACTAAAGATCTCTTGTGCTTCGGATTCTGTCCTGACAGCTGGTTTTTCGCGGTTCTCTGCAAATGGCCAAGTTGAGGTTAACGGTTAATGGCTTGCCTCCACTACTTAGTCTGTGAGTTCTGGCAAGTGCATGTAAGAAGCACTTAAGATTGCAAACTAATTTTGAAAACATGATGCGAGTCAAATTTCAATAGTGCTACCTAGACACAAGTAGCGGCCAGCTTTCTCTATTTGCACGAAGAATCTCGCGATGTGCCGCCTGAGATGTTCGAGTTTCCCAGGAAGATGAAAATACTAGTCAGCCGGGAAACAAGGTTTGCTATCAAGACCTTTTGTAGTGCAAGCAATGTGCTGTATTGCGTTCCATGCATCATGCCGATATATCAATCATATTAGGACTGATGCAATAAAAAAAAACAGTTTAATTTACGCAGTTGTTTAGGGCATGTTCCAACCATGTCATTTCAGGACACCAAACTGATAAGTACTGTTTTTGTGTTCATTGGTCAATGTAAATCCCAGTGACTGCAAAGTCAATAATAATATATAACCCAACCATCCAAAATCCATTCACTGTATGAGATGAACTTTCCAATCTATTGGCAAGTATTACCGTTTGGTATCAAATATTACACGCATGCATGTGCATGCGCACATGTGTGCATATTGCCTGTCCGCGTTTTGAAAGGTCTATATGCACGTAAACAGATGTTGTTTCTAAGATAAGATCATACCATTAAAGAAGGAATAAATCTATGTATACTACAGACTTGATCGATGCCACAATGCAATCGCACAACCGCCTAAGCACATGACTCAGAGATCATATCATATTAAAATAAGTGCCTTACCAACAAAAGCAGTTCTCCAACAAGGGTCAGTGCTCCAGCAATGAGAGGCACCCTCTCCATATCGAACGCCCGAAGTTGGCCGTCGCGACTGGCTGCATAAAAGGTTTCTGACAACCATTCTGCAACACACCGTCCATTGAACGCCTTCAAAGTCAGCCGGATGTCGCCGTTCTTCTTGTAGAGCTTAGTTGTCGCATCATGAATGGGCCATGACAAGTGGCTGGGTTCGGAATTCAAGACAAGCCAAAGGTTGACGACAAATGGTGAAGATGATACATGTGTATCATGTGCATGCTAGTACCTTTTTCAGATTTTTTGTCGACTCAACATCAAGAAAATTGCCTAATCTGAGCTGGTCCACACAATCCCACCCGAAAGTCTTTTTTGATAAATCCAATGTGCATCAATGCTACCAAAAGCAAACCACCATATTTGGCATTCTTGAATGCAAACTAGCCACCATGGATTGTTTGAATTCTGGCTGTGAGCACTGTATGCGATTTGTCCTGCAAAAAGTTCTGAAGTGCTGATAGGCCCTGGACAGCAACAATGATGTAGAGAATTGCACTGGGTCGCCGAAGAATCCAGCCTTCACCAAAGTGTTCCTGTAGTAGGTCAACATCATCGTCTCAAGCCGACTTATGATACATGCGACATGTATGCACTGCACTACGACTTGCGAAGCTGTGGCTGGCCAGTAAAAATGCTGATATGCACATCACCCACAACTGAGTTAAAAAGTGATTGTGGACGAAATGAACGAAATTGTTAGCATATTGTTTCCACAATTAGAGAAGGTCTGCGAAGGGTTGAATATAACATCTCTCCGCACGCAGGTTTCAAGGCGAGGAGTGCCCAAAAAAAATGTGCCTTTGCAACATGGTCTCGCTTCCGCAGAACACAGACTGCAATATTGTCAAAGCCAAGAATCAAAGCACTGCCATTGGAGTCAAAAATCAACCCCAAATGAAGAACATGCATCAGGCACCAGCGCACACAAGTTGGATCAAAGTTCTTGAGTCCAAGCAAAGGGCCTCAAGAAATGACAGCACGTTGTTTTGATCGAATTATATCGATCAAATATCGAACAATCAGCAATGATATATAAACAACACAAATCAGTGTTTTAGTACATCGGTGAAAAAGTCACTGTACGATTTCCAGTAGTCAATATCATTTCACTTACTTTATGGCAACGCGTGTTGAAATGCAAGCTTTGGGGTTCTGAAACGCTGTCATCCACAGTTGTTTGGAGTAAAAACTCAAAAATAAAATCAAAATTTTCAAAACAACATATTTTAATCAAGTCAGGTTTCAAAGACCTGATCTAGGCATCCTTTCCTCGCACCATTCACCCAAAGTGAAAAGTTGATCGTGCCAAGAGCTAGATGGAGTCAAATTCCAGTAGACATCTGCGTATTGTCCGTCTGCGCGCGCACGACACCAATGGCACATCTGGATCCCGTTCCATGATGTGTTCAGGAATCGCCATATTTTTTTATGCCAGCTCCAATCGCCGCGCACCTCTGTCACACAAAATTTCAGCCCAGAATTCACAATCAGTTTCCCAGCTTTTTTTTGCATGTGCAAAGGTAGAGGACGATTGTACTGATCAAGTGCCGGATGCACCCCCTCCCAAAGACAGTTCAGGCTCCATGTCAGCCTTCGCAAAACTTTGGCCAAGGTATGGTGCTGCCAACATTCCCCCTCGCCAATACTAAAAAGCAAAAAGCGAGACGCTCGCACACTTGCAGGACGCCACAAGATTATACTCAGGAAAATTCCCACCACCTGAATGGAACCTGCCTGTGTTGTCACACGGGCAGCATCTCCAAATATGCCAAGCGGCATCCGATCGTAACTGTCAACCGTTTGGGCCCATTTCTCCCCGAAATGAGCGTGGTGTCGCCAATACCGATTGACATGCGACATTGGAACCTCCAACTGTGCCTCATTGAACAAATATGCTATGACGGTGTGCGGATCAAGAATGGGATATTGTTCCATTCGGTACTTGAATTCACCATCGCTCAGATCTTGATATCTCACTGGGATTTCGATGGTTTCAAGCTCCTTGGGGAGGAAAGCGCGAGCCCACACAGACATACACACACAGAGAATGCGTTTCATCTCAAGTATTCTCTTAGTTCAGCTTCCTAAGCTTCATCAATCCAAATTCAAACAACGGCTCAATCAAATACCACAAGGGTAGAATTAAAAGCAAGGAAACAAGTCAACAAATGTTAAACCAGCCAGGTTTCAGCCCCATGGTTCAAAGCACGCCAGAAGTCACGAGAATTGTTCTTCCCAGACACTTTGCCCAAGCGGCGGGTCAGTGGGTGCATGATTTGCTGTGAAGAATCCTTGGCCACGCGCATGGAATACAGTCCAAAGGGTAAAACACACATGATAAAGGTCGAACCATAAAATCCGGTTTGTTGTTCTCAACATAATCAGGATAATATTATATATTATATAGAACTGAGCCTGTAGCTGGCATAGATTTTTTGTCAATAAACATTACGTACCTTACTCCAAAGTTGGGCACAACAAATCTTCCAAACAACCTTGTATTGAAATCATCCCTTCCCACAAGCACAGACGTACACGTACACACACACACACACGCCACAGCCATGAATTGTTCTAAGAAAAAAATGATCCAGATTATATTTGATAAGCTGATGCTATTGTATTAATATTCATTCATGTCATTCCTACAACGATAAGTTGTAGTGCAAAAATAGTTATTTGATATTTATAAACCCAGCTGATGCCTAATATATATTATATGATGTTTAAGTATCAGGCCGCAACTAGTACAAGCACATCAATAGCCAACAAACATATTATGTTGTTGTTGCTAATTAATGATGTTATACCTTACAACCTCCAAGGTTCTAAATCCAGCACACTGCAGGCCAGCATCAAAACAATATTCTACAACAAAGATTATATAATATAGTAGCTTCCCAGTTCAGCACACAAAAGCCAATCCCTCCCCAGCCAAAAACGTGAAGGGACAGGCAAATACGTGCGCGCAGTCATACATGCAAAACACATCAAAACATGTGCTGTCCATGGCATATCTAAATATCTTGCTTCCAGAAAGTGTATGGCAGTATGGAATTATTGTGAGATGTGTGCCGAATGAGCTGCGCCTACGACATAGGCATGATTGAAGAACTAATACAGTTCATGTTTTTCACATAATTAAGTTGGTTCTATCATGTGAAACATCGCCCCACAGGAACAAACGGATACACCTTTGATGGCACCTGACATGGCTATTCTATTCACCATACTTTTGAATCAATATCCTGACAATCCCAAATTCAAAGATTTTGGTTGCCAATGGTCACATCGCAACTGTTCCTTTGCAATTTTTTCCTTAGCCGGACCAATAGTACGAAGCTGGGAGCACAACAAGCGCTTAATGATGATATAAGCAGCCAGTAAAAAAGTAACAGATCAATTAGGACCACCCTATGAAATGCCCTTTTGTCATTTTTGTCGTAATTCTTTGTCGGCCACTTTTTCCCAAATGGTTTAGTTCCCTTCCCAGAATTTATCACCAGTTAGAATCATGCTGCCCGGGATGCCAAGGTGCGTTGACGTGCGCTCGAATTGACTTCATCGATTTGCCCACCGTTGTTGCCTCAGCCGGTTGCACATTCAAGCACGCATGTGCGTGAAATGTGGAGATAATGGGACTATGGTCATTATGATTTTAGAAGCCGTGGTGCGCAAAGACCACGCCCCAGTGCATCTTTTCATGAAGATTGTGAAAGATTTTGATCAGCCCTGCATTATCTCAGTCATAGTTTTTGTTATTTGCAGTTCCGATACCAGTTATGTACTTGCCTGGGATTCAGCCAATGCTAGTTCTCTTTTCAAACATCCCACACTTATCACACTTCATTTCAGTCAAACCTATGCAGCACAGATTCCCCACTGCTCACTTCATCCACTGCATTTTCCAGAACATGAGAGTGTCCACCATCGTAGTAATCACCTGCGTGGGTTCTGGGCCATGCAGCAACATCTAGAAGTGCCACGCAAAAGGATTGAGTGAACAAATGAATCTTTTAACTTGTTCGAGAACTCTTCCAAGGCTAATGTGTTGATATGCACTCATTACCGATGATCCCAGAAATATGGAACGGTCAAATGGAATTTAGCAAGCGTGCACTCAAACGCATTGCAAAAGCTTTTGCATGTGCAGGATGCACCAAGCTTTGTCAAATAACTCCGATCGAACGAGGCTTTGTTAGCCAAACTCAAAGTATGATTTGTACATGCGTGTTATCACACACATGTACCTGCACACATCCACTCAAAATGTGGCACCACAAGCAGTACCAAACACACTGAAGCAGGATATGGCACATAGAATTGAAATGCTTTATGCCGAGTGGTTGTTCCTCAGCAGTCGTGATTGTACCTTTGGAGTTTCCTGCTTCCCCTGGGAACTCTGTTGTGTTTGGGACATGGAATGGCCAACTGGTACAAACAACATAATGACGCCTGGTTGTGAAGATAATGGAAAATCTACATGCCACAGAACGAGTACAAGGAAATCTTCATTGTTTTTCAAGCCTGATCTGTACAGTGTAGTGGTTAGTAGATATATTAATATCCCAGGCAGAGTTCCGTCCCTCACAGGAAGGTCAGGTACCCTACACAACCACAGGGAAAACCATTGACCCTGAAATCATGAAAATCATTTGAGATTGGCCCTGGTCAGAAAATCAAGGTAGTCCTTTTCAGCTTGCTCGCAGCTGGCGAGCAAACTGTCGAGGTTCTCAGCCTCAAATGGTTGAGCAAAAAAAAATCATTCAGAACCTGACATGGAGATTGAGGGCTGGATCATTTCAACAATTTCCTCACCCAGAAACATTCCGGGTATCCACCGCGTCCTGGAGATCATCGCGATGGTTCATCAACTCCTTCCAAGCTTGCTTGAAGTCATATTCAATCGCATTTCTGAGGCATAGAGACCTAAGCAGTTCGCTCCGGGATCTTAGCCCACTGGCTGGAGGCTGTGGGAAGGCAGGTGAAAGTAACTCGACAATTTGATTGTCCTAGGAAATAAATTGAGTGAATGCGTGAACCTCTGAACATGAGAGGTAGCAAACATCAGTGTTTGATACGATTTGTGTCACATTGCCAGCATCTCATGACCACTTGTGGTATACAGGCCGGTATGCCAATGCATGACAGGTACGCAGAACGATATGTTCATAATACACATCATTAAAACAATAATATGTTGTTGGTTCTGGGCGCAATCAGGGGGCATTCAACATCAAAATGATAAGGTGAATTCATGCATGTATTTTATAGTTTCACTGATTGGCGCTAGTTTGTAGCCGTGATAATTTAGTGTGTGCCAAAAGAAGTTGAGATTGAGATCTGGGGCCCCAAAGTCAACACGGTAATGAATTGCGAAACCACTTGGATTGAGGCAAGCTTCAAAACCCACCTGAGAGTTAATTTGGTCATAGGTGGGAACCACTGATTTGACCACAACATTGCGCCTCTACAAGATATCATGGGGTTGACATGCGAGCAATTAAATGCAATATCAGTTAGTACTAGATGTGCTTCAATGCTTGTTAGCATTACAGTCCCGTTGCTAACATGTAAAGCATGCATGGAGAAGGGGACACACAAACCCAGTAGCCTTCGCCGACCACAGAATATTTCGCAGATACTTAGGCCAATCTAAAAAAGTAACATTGCCAGTCCTCACAAAGCAGCCTGTAAGAAATCTGTATTTCAATGAAAAATGTATACAGCATTAATTAATAAGCTAGAACCCAACACTCGCAGTGCTGAGGCCCGATCAAGCCATTGATGACGCCCATCTTCTTTGAGGCATTCGTGATCTTGTCGTTGGCGGAGTTCAGAACCTGGTCCCAGAGATATCTCTGAGGGATAAGACCTACAACAGAGATTATGATCTTCGAGCGTAGAGTTGAAGGTTTTTACCGGTCACTGTCTTGGTCACCGTTGGGTGGACTTGTGATATTTTGGGGGATTTTGGTTCAGGCAATACCCACAGAACACATCACATTTATGCATTAATGCCGAGTCCTATGTTCAGAACATAGCTGGAGAGCCAGCCGAAATTAGATTTGACATTCAGGGAGTTGGTCAGCATGGTAGTTCAAGCTCTCTTCAATTGAGAGCAATGAAATACCAATCATACACAATTCAACCAAGCGTGATCTAGTTTGATCGCTCAATTCTATTATCTTGATGTTTAGATCTGTTCATGTTGCACCAATTGCCAGTAATTAGCAGTCAAAGAAGACCACTTGTTCGCATGGCAAATCCTGATTGGTTTACCCTCTTGACTATGGTCACAAGTATTTATGGCGCAAACTGGCGTTTTCTGAATTTATATTGTTTGTTTTTTTGTTTTGTAGTTGACAAGGGTTTTGAAAAAAGATTCGCCAATATCAAGAACACTTGACTCAAGCCTTGCACTGGCACATGGCTTTTCAAATGTGTTTTGAATGATGCAAGAATTCCACAACCCACAACAAACACTCCGACAATGCTGGCCTTTTTGGCTTTTGTAAACTTCTCCCTTTCTTTCTTGTCAAGCTCTCTCTGCTGCGCTTTCTCGGCTTTTTTCTGCTCTCTCGCAATTCGCTTCTCCTTCTGTTCCTTGGTCTCCTTCTTTCCCTTCTTTCCTTTTCCTTTCTTGCCTTTCTTGTTTTTCTTCTTTTTGTCTTTCTTCTTCTCCTTAGGATGGTTTGATTCATATGATTAATATTGCTTTTTGGATTGATACCCCATACATGTGTTTTATATTTAAATTTAAAAGATGAATAGAACATAGACAAAAATCCAAATAAATCCAACATGCAGGCGGAACCAATGTATATTTCTATTCATGGTATGTATGTACCGTGTACCAACGCAGCTGTGGATCACTCTTCTCACTAGATTTGCTATCACTGCCCTCATCTTCACCGCTGTCAGCATCGCTGCCATCAGCAGAACTGCTGCTGGATCCTTTCTTGTCCTTTTTGCTTGATCCGCTTTTCCGTTTTTTGCCATCATTGTCAATGGCCCGAAACAGATCTTCGACAATCGAGTCCTCTTTCTCGGCCACGCCCTCCGAGTCCCACACGAGAAAGAGGCGCATTTTCTGGCGGATCGTGGGCGGCAACATGGAGGAAGTCATATGCGCCCAAATATGAACTCAATGCATCTAACCAACAGCTTTGAAGATTCAAGGATTAATCAACCATAACCATTAAACTCATTGTCATGTGATGGAACCCTGGATTGTGATCTTTGTGTGTTTTGGCTCTTACTTTTAAACTTGTTTATCCAACACCATCTCTTGGTCTACAGCTGGAACTCATGACATTACATGTACGTTACATGGAGTATGACCTAGCCTCATTGTGAACATCATCCGGATGCGGTTTTGTATGGCTCTTGAACAATTCTGCATCGTTCAACTTCGAGTCGCAAATGGAGTTGGCGATTTCTTCATCCCCATCGTACTTCCTCTTGATTTGCCCTCGTGTGAGCCACACCCGGGCTCCATGCGTGGTGGTTTTCTTCCTATGCCGAATAGTCTTCAGCAACTCTGAGGATTCCCACTGACCTTTGCATGACTCCCATGCGTCCACGAGGATTTGTAGCTTCGAATGGCCTAGGATTCGCAAACTCACAGCTGCAGGGATATAAGGCTCTTAGTCTCACAATGTTTCAATTGCAAAGACATGGGTTGTGGAATCTCATTATTTCCCATTGTGTTGCATGAAAAAGATTGAACAATCTGGATCAGGTTTGCTTGATGGTCAAAGAATTCAATTCAAAGATTTTTCATGTTATTAAGTTATTCGGTCAATATATTGGCTAGCAATTAGGTCACAACATTACGATATAACTCTGACAGCTTTATCAGTTTGGAACGCAAACTGTCAATACATGATACGTGTGGTGATAATTCCTGGCTACATGGGAGGTCAGCCATGGGTAGCGATGAAACTGCGATATGTGTGGTGGGATGTGGTGGCAATCTGTTTTCAAAGGCATTCAGCATTGATAATTGATACATGTATGTACATACCTTCTTTGAGATGGAGGAGTATTCTTGACATCCATTTCCAATCCAAGAAACAGTACGCAGCAGCACGACCAGCCTTTTGGATTTCCAGTGGTGTCTTAGGGCCTCAGTACGTGAGCCAGTCGTTCAAACTCACTTTGTTGTATTTGTTTCGAACAGCTGGTGTTCTAGAACCTGTTGAAGTGCATCTCTTTCCAATTTAGTTCTGTACCTTGCCATCGAATGGATTGACGTATAATATACAGAGGTCACCAAGAGGAATGATGAAATCAAACTATGAAAACTACACACCACAAGTGCGATATGGGACGCAGCCACATAAGAAGGAATCTCATGATCAAATGTTCTACTATGGTGAACGCACGCAGCATACTTAGTGGATTCATGGGCATGTTTCAATCCTGTTGCAATCTGGAGCTCTAAATCAGTATCAGCTGCACCCCAGTTTTTGATGGTTTCCGAGCTTGTTCGCATCACCGGTTCTCAACTTGTAAATGCATTGATGCCTAGGTACTCTTCATGTTTCGACTGAAGCGCATGTATCTTGCGTGCATGGCTTTTTCCGCTGGAGTTTTTTCCTTCTTCTTTTTCTTCGATGCATTCTCTTCGGTGCCATCTTCAGCATTGTCAGTTGAATGGCTTTCCATGGTAGCAGTCGAAGCTTCCAAACCAGGTGGTGCTGGCAATTCAGACCCGTGTGGTGGTTGCACTGGTGCGTTTGCTGGTGAAGTGGTGGCTGAAGCCGGTGGCGCAACTGCTGATCCCATGGCGGCTGGGTCATTGGAGGAAGGGGTACTTGGTGTGATTGCTGCTTCTGTTGGAGAAGGAGCTGCTGCTGTTGCCGCAAGTTCTGATTGCGGGGTATGGGCTGCTGGAGTGGAGGTCGGTCCCTGTGGGGAGGCAACACGTCGACCAAGCTGTTGCTCTGTGCTGCAACGTCTCAAGTTCTGCTGATGTGCTTCATTGCGGACACGTTGCAATCTTTCACTACAGGGTGTTGTGTGGCTTAAGCCGGGCAACTCTGATTCTTTCTTCATGTCTTTCAGTTCTTGCTTGACTGCGGTCAATTGTGCACTGGGTTTGGCAGCTTGCTTGGCAGCTGTAGCTTTTTGCTGAGGAGGGAGAGGTGCACTGGTGTTGGTTGGCTCAGATGCATTGCTGTCCTTGGGAGTGGTGTTCTCCAAACCCGGGCCTGGGGTTGGGCGGTTGCACTGGGGATCTTGGGGGGTCTCAGCAAATTTTTGCATCGCATCCTTCTTAGCCTTGGGTGCTTTCATGTGTTTCTTTTTCTTGGCGATCTTGGCTTTCTTTGTCAATTTCTTCCTGTTGTTTTTCTTGCTGCGAGGGCGAGACTGTTTGCTGCGGGATTGGGCAAGAAGTGGTTTGTCTCCAATAGCACCTGGTAGGACAAGTGTGTCACGTCTCCGGATTCGTTCAGGGGGCGTGAAAAGTGGGCTCTGGGTCGCGGCTTGCTGCAACCCCCTGAGAGCATTTGCCTCCGCCTCCTGATCTGTGGCAGGCACCGTGGTGGCCTCACTTGCTCCTGAACGTTTCAGGCGTGTGATGTTCAGGGTGATGTTGTAGCTACCAGCCATGCACAATCCTGGACATGCGAGGCCAAAGGATTTAGTGGAGATATCACACATAATTACAAAGATGGTTGGCATTCAGGTCCTGACCATGTACTAGTGGGAAAATACAGCATGGACATGGCAGCCATGATCACGAAAGCCACCTGACCATTCATACAACCATTTAGCATTTGCAATGCCAAGGTTGTAATTGTATCATGCGCCATTAATTCCAATTCGAAACCGTTCCCCAATGAAAGAATGGTAGATAACTTTCGCAATGATTTTCAATTAGCACGTGTTGCATTGAAGTTTCATTCAAACCTTGCAACAGTAATAGCAACATCACCCTGCTAGTGGGTATTGATGATCTTTTGCAGATATACATCGCCAGCAACCACGAGTTGACAATACAACAAAAATAAACACCATAGCCCAAGATTCTAACAAACAATATGTTAATTGACGGATAGGGATATATATTCGTATGTATGGCTGGGTGTATGTGTCATAGTTTCAATGCATGTGTCTCCTGTGATCAAGCCAAGCCCACTGTAGATAATAGTGTATAATGTACTTGTTCAAAACACTCGGTGACTGATGAAAGCCTGTAAGTAGATGATCCTGGTTGTGGTGATATAGCGGCATCTGAGCAGTTGCATGGATGGTTGACGTTTGGTTGAGTAGAAGGTGCTTTGGTAGCCAACTATGTGCAATTCATGATCTTAATTTGATACTGTCACAGCAATGATGATCAAAACTATGGCCTAGTGATTAAAATAAAATACAAGTGCATTCCGTAAATCTATCGGTCGTGAATGCTCAGCAAACACCCCATGCACACCAGAAATCTCCTGAAGACGATGCAGGGCTTGGAACACTTGGTGATGATCCGTCGGTAGCCACAGCTCCATCGGTCAAAGCTTTCTTGGCTACCTTCGCAGCACCAGGCTTGGCATTTGCGGGTAGAGGAGCACCAATGCCGTCTTTCAACCTCGACAAGGCAGGGAGAAACCAAAGGACACAACTATACGAACCATGCATAGCATTGCATGGGATTTGTCGCAATCGAGAGTAATAATATCACTCAATCCAGTCATACGGACAGCAAAATATACAAATGGGGGCAAACAATTCACCACAGCAACAACAAACTGCACAGGATGTGGAAGTTGTAAGACGTCGACATTACATCACCCCAGGGAAGGCTTTCAGGTGGATGTTCATACTTTAGCTCCCTTTCAATGATGCCCTGCGCAGTATCTAATTCGGCAAGCCTTTGTGCACGTGCTGCAGCTCGGGCAAGAGCTTCTGCTGCCGCAGAAGTAGCTGCCATCCCAAGATCAGCAAACCATACAACCCTGACTAAAGGGAACACCAGGCCAAAGTCAAATCCTTGAGGCAACAAAAGGCAATGAAAATGCAAATCACACGTCAATCATGCCAAATGGACTCGCAAAAAAACATGGTTTTTTTGGGGTTCGGGGGTTCACGGGAAACAAAGGGGGTTCACGGGAAACAAAGGGGGTTCACGCAAAGTTCACGGCGATTTCACGGTGATTTCACGCTACTTTTTTCCTAGACCATCCAGCATGATAAAGTGAGCTGAATTTGCCACATATGTGTTGTACACACTCTGGACACACGTGTATCACAACATTTGCTTAATATGGACTTGTTGGTGGCAAAACGTTTTTGTTAGTCTTCTTACACTTCGAGTCTCCAGGATGTGGATTACACAGCGCGTGTGCGCACACTGCCAAATGAATTTGGTCTAAGGTGGCATACTGTGATGCCAGTGTATGGTACCCAGAATGTAGCTATTTTAGCTACATTCAAAGTCATCCAGCCCACCCGAAAGCAGTGGCCGGTAGCTCCCATCTGCAACCTTCTCCTTGAGAAATTTCTGAATTTGCGCCAGGTTGGCATGACGCCATCGATAAGGCCCCTGCAGGCAGGCCAGATTTAGACAAGACACTGATGGAAGGGACAAGTAATGGTGGGGACTGGGGTAGAGGGGTCTGAAAGAGTTGGCTGAAGTGGAAACGGAAAGGGAAGACAGAAGCGAAAATAGGAAACAGGAAGCAAGGGAAAAAGGATATAGGAGCAATAAGATACTGCTGAGCTTTCCAATTATTAGAAAAACTGGTGATCCTTTTCTCTTATCGTTTCCTCTTAATTTTCACTTAGTAGTAGTGAGGGTAAACAACAAACACAGCTATCAACCTGTTGAAGCAAATTCGTAAATTACCAAAACAATAATATGCTATATGATTTTATTCTCCATCTAGGGGTGTTCTTGGTATGATGTCAGGAGTCACGCCCATGTGAAACTATCCGGGTCCTTCTTGGGCTTCGTGATCTGATCATCATGTCCTCAGCAGTTGTCAGCGGGAAGCGGTATGTTTTCTGGATATAGGCAAAAAAGTGATCCATATTTAAAAAGCCATGTAATCAAGGCATATCACCCGGGGACAGCTAAGACTAACAACCAGGCAGCAGTACAGTCGCATGCCATTTCACAATGGTCAAGTTACCAATGAACAAATGTGTAACCCAAGACAGAGATTGGACCAAAAAGCAAATCATGTGAATAGAGGGCTCGGTTTCCCTGATTCGTTCCTGAGTGCGACATGTGTCATACTAGCGCTAGGAGGCTTCCAAAATGTAGTTTGGTGGAAAATTGGTTTGTTGGTTCCAGCTCATCCTGATACACCAGTGTGCGAGATTCCTTCACATATTTGGTGTGGTGCTTCAAGATGGCCTGTGAAAATTTCTTCGTGTAGGCCGCCGATTTCTTCATCCCTGGCCCACCTTGCCTCAGTAAGAATGACTGATGATGGGGTTCTACACTAATGATGATTGGGTTCTACACGTACTATTGCTCAAACATTGCGTGAAAGGACAATCATTGATAATCTTGGTTGCTGACATGGGACACATTCACTTTTCCACCCTTGCCTATGGTTTTGATTACCATGGCAGACTCCTTCGCCGTCTTCGCCTTCTCGATGCGGTCTTTGTCTTTCTGGTTCATCTTCTTCTTAAGCTTCTGCAAATACTTTCTGGGCGAAGCTGCACGGCAGTTTTGGGATATAAGGCATTCCAACAACAATGGTGAGTATCACCAGCGCATGTTTTCGATGACTATATCAGATTATTGGGCTCCTTCGATGTAAGCAACAATGTAAATTCATGAAGTCAACTACTAAGTGCAAACAATTCTGTTTGGCAACGATGAGTGCTACAAACATTTCTGACCGAACCTTTCGAATATCACAGTTCACACTCCTATGCCCGTAAACAAAACCCAGCGTCGCTGTTCCAAAGAGGATTGTGGGCTTCGAAGAGAGGTGCTGGTATGCGCCCATGCAACTTAGCCATTTCGAAGCAAGCTAGTGAGAGCTGATAGCAAGGAAACAGTTCGAAAGCCACGCCGATTACATTAATTGATCTAGTCGTACGTGTCATTTTATGCCAATAGGATGAAGAGTGTTCCCTGAAAATTGCAAGAGGACTAGGCCCCCTACAAAGAAACCCGCTGCCATGGGAGAGGCTTCAGAACCAACGCTGCAAAAATGAAATAAGGGCACGCTTCCATGAGCGATCCCCGTGGTTGCTCCGTGATCCATACCACGTCTCTTGCGGCTGCCAACAGCCCCATCAGCACCCAACGGCAAGTGATCCTCAGAACAGATCAGTGGTGTAGCGACTTGACACATTCAATCAAATCCATAATTTCACAAACATACAGCACGAAGTCTAAAAAGTACCGCTCTTATCAAGTGTGCAGTATGTGACAATGACATTAAATTAGCGAACATTGAAACTATTCCAAGTTGATAGCCAGTTTGTACCGCACAAGAAGGCAAGGATCGTGTTGGCATTTTGGATGTATTTGAGCTGCGTTCTTCCGAAAATGCGCTTCTTTGAACGACGAGATGTCCCTTTATTGATATACACCCATGATCCGCAGGGTGGTCCACCCATCAGCAGTCCGTGAACGCAAACTTTGAGCAGCTTCCGGATAATGGAGCACAGGCCATGCCTCAGTCAGGCACAAATACAGGTGGCGGCAGCAGCCTTGGCCAATCGACTGCTATATATGTGTGCGTAATGCTGCGATAGAGATTCCAACCCTTCTCATTTTCTAATGATCATCAATGAATTGGTTCATGAGTGGCTCCGATACTTGGCATGTACTTCCACCACCTGCATGTGTTTATGACCGAGTCCTCCTGTGCAGCTGCGTACTGTGTTCCTAATACAAATGATCTTTAAAAAAATGGCACAATAGGAAACACACAAATGATTACTGTATCTGAATCTGAACTACGTTGTACATCCTAGGAAGTCATGGATGCTCAGCCTGAGGTCCTTGCACATCTAGGATGTCTCCGCCAGGCCCATCCAAGACGTCGAAGTTGCCCCTGATTGAAACATGTCTTCCATGCTCAGGTTTGACCATTAACAGTCTCAAACAATCTCACACCAAAAAAGTGATCTTGTGGGAGCTTGACCCATACAAATTTGAAACTTGAATCAATGAATTCAAATGGTAATTGTCGCATTTTTGCGAGCTCCCATCCAAAGGTTTGAAAAGAAGTTGAGCCCCTGGCACAGAGTGTCCTTCTGAACCTCGACAAAGCTCGAATTGAATGAGCTCTTTTCCACAGACAGTGATGTTTAAGATTGGAACTAGTTCATCGATCAAACTAGTACTGACTGTAGTAGTTAGCCAATAGACTCCATGCATGCACACATGATAGAAATAAACAATGCAACCAAACTTGATTGATGCTTACCACTGAGTCAGTGTGCATACTATACAGTTTTTAACACGTTTCTTTCATAGCCATGGTGTAGCTTCAAAAACGTACTATAATTTTTTTTCAGTGTTCGCAACTTTGCGCTTTATTAGTAATATCTCTCTTCCTATATTAGGGTCGATCGATCAAATAGCAAACGAAACCTTCTGAGCTTCGCACCGAAGGCCTTGCTCAACTCCCCAACTCCACTAAAGGAGTCCAGCACCATGGTTTCCTCATCAAGACTTGAGAGCTGGCATCGTAAAAAATGAAGGTCACTTGTTGAGTAACTGTTGATTTTTGTCAGGACTTCAATGTTTTATGAATGTGCAATAGGACTTGTAGCTTGGCTTCGAACGCGTACCCATTCATCAGCAGGAGTTGTTTGGACCACAAAGTCCACCAGGTGCAACCTCAATTCAGGCAGAACACGTCATATCTGTTGGAGGATGGCCCAATGGCAGCTATTGTACTTGGTAGTTCGTGAATATTGGGTTTATGAAATTTACCAGTGGTGTTTATTGATTTGATCCGAGAAACATCACCAGTGGGAATCCCCACATCAGCAGGAGCTGGGAAGCTCGTTGGGACAACGCCATGGGTGAATAATACCAATCCTTGCGCAAACGCTTGCCTGCCATGTCAACGTGGATCAGCCGACGGCCAAGGTGAGCAATTTGAGCCAACCACTTCTATAGATGCAGGTGAGCTGCACCGATGCTGGTCAGTTGGGCACCAGGCTCCCACCAAGTTGTATACACGCATATATTGCATGCATGCATTGCAGCTATTGCACTGAGAAGTCATGTTTTTCTTCACGACTGATGCGGGTGGCGCCGGATGTTGCACCAAATTGCATCTTGGAAAGTAAGTAGCCGAATCGCAACAGACTGAAGGAAAGAGGTCTAGAGCACCGCTTTTAGAAAGGAAATTCTACAGTGTATGCAATATATATATGTTTTCTGCAACCACAAATGTATGCAAGTATAGCTTGTTGATAGCAATCACTGTTGGGACTCCCGGATTGGTGGTTGTTTGCGCAACAGTGGTTCTCGGGTACCTCCCCAAGACTATTCAACATCTACCCAAATCAAAATCATCCAATACCCAGAAATGTTTCATTTCTAGCAATGCATTGATGCTTCCATTGTTGGTTACGTGTACCATATTGGTCAATACCAGATTGATAATCGCAATATAAGTCATATAGCTCAACATGATGCACCGCACTCATACCAAAAAATTGAATATATAGTATGTGTTGGTCATCCAGACATCCTTCTACCCTTAAGTTGTTTCCTATCTTCAGATCCCAGCACATTTGAATTGAAACACGCAATGCAAAATACAAGAAACAGTTGACTCTTTTAAATATGGAAAGTCCGAGATGGAATTTGCTTATTTGCCACAACTTTGGATCATTGGACTGTGGATCTGGAATGTCCCCACTTCAAAATTTGAAAGTGACCCTTGCACTTTCAAAGCTCAAGCCAACTTGGAACCAGCCAGGCTGGACGACACTCTGAGGCGGCTCGCTATGGACGTACATCGTCGCAGGGCTCCCACGCAGCCACCAGCTTTGCAATCCTGAACCTCGGGAGGGGCACTGGTTTTCTGATTCATTTGGAAAAGAACGTTGTCAGTAATAATTACTCCTATATAACAACCTCATAGTAATTGAATGCGCAGTGGCTGCGTGCGCAGAGCTGAAGAAGCGATGATGTTTCCTCCATATTTTTGGGGCAAGTCGGAAAGTGTCAAAATCGAGTATTAGTTTTCACCGTGTTGGTGAATGCATCATCATGACATCGTTCGTTATTTTTCATGTGAATCGGACAGGAAAGACTATGCCCTACACTGTGGCCTTGTATGCAGGATTCGTTGTAGAATGTTTTCTGGCTCACAAACTGGAATTAGCAATTAGTTGATAACATACATATGCATGCATGCATGCACGCATGGATGCATGCATGTGCATGCACACATGCATGCGTAGCAAAGCACCGTGTACATGTGGTGATGGTTCTCAGGGTGTGACGCTCCAGATGGACCACCGAACTTGCCCCAGCCGATGCTGACACCGAACTTTGCATTCGCCTGACAAGATGGACATGGCCAAGAGGCATTGCAGTGCACATGATGATAGCCGGCGAATGTAGGTCTTCGACACATCGTTATCATCATGTTTTCATCATCATCATCACCATCGCATTATCGTGAGTGTCATCGTCATCGTCATCGTCATCATCATTGTTGGTAATCTCTTGGTAGCTGCATGGCAGATTTAAAATGAATTGCGGCACACACACACACACACGCACACACACACACGCAACAGCTAGGTTCCCTGGAGATACGGTTTGGGTACGGAGACAGGTGCCTTGATGTCAAACCCATTCTTCTTCATCTTATCCAAAGTCACTTGCGCTGCACTGGGCACGTAGAAGGCACCACATTGAGACCGCGATTGCACCAGCCTCACTTGGCTAGATCTGTGCCAGCATTGTGTATTTAGATGGTTGAACTGCACTTACGCCCTAGGCCCTAAGGTACTAGTTCAAACATAGGACTTCTTGACGCCAAGAAAATGCATGATTTGTGTGCAGATCACTTGGGATTCCGAGAATGTTTGCCCCATACCCTCCCTAATGATGTGTAGATCATTGATAACATGTTCTGCAATAAAAAACACGCACTGATATATATAGCATCTTAAGCAATCACGAGAAAACACATTAATTTGGATGGCTCATACAACCAACATATTTAGTTCATTGAGCATCAATTGCATACATACAGCAAACCAAAAGATCGCACTCGCATTTCCACCCAGTCTGAGTTCCAAACAGGACTTGGATTTTGCTCGGGGGAATCATACCAACTGGAGGCTCATCAAAAGGCGGATCCAGAGTAAACGACCTCGTTGCAATTGAAGGCGATTGGGAATCAGGTATTGGTAATAATTCAGTTAGTCAATAAATGCAATCGAAATCACTACACATCACATACATTGTATTGTGTGACTTTGCTCACCTGCAATGCCTTAGTCAGACTGACTCCTGTGATAATATCAGGATGGTATCTTAGCAAAGCCAATGGCCGTGAATTCGAACCCCTAAAATTGCACCCAACACTAAATGGAACACCGAACATGTTTGCAATCGAAAGCAAGGCTCCTCGAAAAAACAACAGAATCACCTTCATATCAAAAATGTTCTTTAGTGTTCGCTTGGGGTAATTTCCGGACCATGCTAATCACCTGAGGCAATGACTTTTGTGCCCCAATAGCTGCAAGGTTAGCAGGCATGCGAAGCTTTTCATCCGAGATCTCCTTCATCAACAGGAAGTTTCCCACTCTTGCCTCCAGCTCACTTGATTGACGCTGAAGCTGTCACGGGTAAATTGGTAAAAACGCAAAGGGAATCCCAGGAAAAATTGGAACTGATGCGGGAAGGACGGACTGGGGAAAACTCTAAGAAGTGATTTGCACATGCAAATGTTATAGATCATAATGCATGTGCAGCACAGGAAGGTAACAAAGTGATGCAGCGATGCAATACTATTCACTCAAAACGGAAATCTTTCCACCTGTTTGTTCTACATGCATAGGGTACTGGATTACGATTGAATATATTGGAATGAACTAGCCGATGCTAGCTATAATGTGTGCC
>VSDK01005109.1:27227-46060 GCA_009767595.1 Symbiodinium kawagutii | reverse complement strand
ACCCATCAAAGAAAAGAGAACCCAGAGAAGCACTTGAGTTACCAGAACCCGTTTCCATTGAAGTTGAACAACCAGAAGTTGAAGTCCAGAAGGTTGAGACTTCTGAAGGGAAAGCAGGATATCGTCGAATCTATCTTCGTCAAGATGACTTCGAAAGGTTTGGTTACTCAGCTGGGTGTCCAGCATGTGCTCGAATCCGTGCTGGAGAAGAACGCCAAGGAGTCAACCACTCTGAAGAGTGTCGACTTCGTGTTGTTGGCCGCCTTCAAGAAACTGAGTACGGAAGAAAGCGAATCAAAATCGCACAAGAGCGAGAAGAAGAAGCAAAGAAAGAAGCAGAGAAGAAGAAGAAACCCAAGTTCACACCAATGATCGCTGATGACACACCAGATCCCAATGCAAGCGGTTCGGGAGTCAAGCGACCCGCACCGGATGCACCTGATGATCCGCGACTGCCGGAACCTGAAGTTGAACAGCGAGGCACAAAGCGATCCGCCGAACAAGCGGAAGCTGCTGATGGCGATGCCGAGATGGAAGTTACTAACTTGCTTTTGTCTCAAAGGCAAGGTTTCCTACAGCAAGCTGAAGGTGTTTCGCGACCAGTGTGCGAGATGGACCTCGGTTTGGATCCCGAGACCATTGGCCGCTACTGGGATGATGTCAGCGGAAAGGAGCTGAAGTCCGAGAAGGTCATTGCAGCGCGAATGGAAGAAATCAGTGTGATCAAAGAGATGGGAGTATGGGAAGTTATCCCTCGCCCCAAAGGCGAGAAGGTCATATCTACCCGATGGGTTGATGTGAACAAAGGAGATGAGGTAAAGGAGAAGTACAGGTCTCGCTTGGTAGCGAGAGAGCTGAAGAAGAAGGCCGAAAACGATTGGAGCACTTGGAGCGACTTTTTCGCCTCAATGCCCCCAATCGCAGCTCTTCGTATGCTCTTTACCATTGCAGTGACAAAGCGAATTCCTGACTCACAAGGTAAGTTGGTCACGCAACCTGATGATGTTTGCTTGATCTTCATCGATGTGAAGAAAGCGCACTTTTGGTCACCAGCCAGGAGGCGACTTCTCGTCGAGTTACCGCCAGAAGCAGGACATGGTCCCGACGTTGTCGGACTACTGAAGAAGTCACTCTATGGAACTCGAGATGCGCCATCAAACTGGGAACAGGCAATCAAATCTGTAATGTTGGCTATTGGATTTTCACAAGCTAGTAGCAACAGTTGCATTTATTATCATGCCGTTCGCCAAATTCGAGTTGAAGTTCATGGAGACGATTTTACAGGAGTCGGCTCTAGGAAAGAGCTCGAATGGTTTGCTGCCGAGTTGAAGAAACAGTGGACTATTGACATCCGTGGTATCTTAGGACCGCCGCATATGGCAAATGTCAAGCATTCCATTGTGATTCTCAATCGCTTGGTCACATGGACCAGCGAAGGCATTGAACTGGAAGCAGATCCGCGTCACGTTGAGTTGATTCTCCAAGAAGTTGGTTGCGAAGGTGCGAAGGTGACAACTCCACTTGTCAAAGAGCGCGTGGAAGAAGCGCGAGAGTCCGCACCACTGAACAACGAGGAAGCAGCCTTGTATCGCTCAGCGAGCATGAGACTAGCTTACTTATCCCAAGATCGTCCCGATCTCTTGGTTCTGGGAAAAGAGCTAGCCAAGGGCCTCAAAAGCCCAACACAAGCGCACTTTCAAATGTTGAAGCGCGGTGCTCGTTACCTGCGATCGCATCCTCGGTTAATACACTTGTTCCAAAACCAGTCTCAGTTCACACGACTGGAAGTTTGGGTCGATGCAGACCATGCTGGTTGCATTAGATCCCGTAAATCCACGACTGGGACAGTTTTGCAGTTGGGCCGATGTACCATCCGCAATACCTGCAAACAACAAGCGGTTATTGCACTCAGCAGTGGAGAGGCTGAGTACTATGGATTGGTTTCTGGCTCATGCCAAGCCCTAGGAGAACAAAGTCTGTTAGCAGACTGGGGTATACAAGTTGGTATTATTTGTTACATGGACGCAACAACTGGGTTGGCAATAGGAAGCCGTCACGGTCTAGGAAAAGTCAAGCACATTGATACGGTATTCCTATGGACACAGCAAGTCATCTTATCCGGAAAGATCAAACTTTCCAAGAAATCAACAACAGAGATGCTAGCTGATATGTTTACAAAACCTCTTGAAGCCCAACGCATCAAAACCCTACTCACCGCAATGAACTACCGCTTTGCGACAGGTCAGCACTCGCTTGCCCTGAAAGCGTGAAGCCTGAGCAGGGTCCGAGGGGTTTGAGCCGAGTACATCTAGTCTCACTAATTCGCGTACGCACTTCTGGCACTTTGCATTTTCACTTCTTGCCTCAGTGCATACACTCAGGAGGCGTGCAGAGACGTATAGCCTAGATGTAGGACTTAGATCCATGGCTGTAACATAGTGTAGATTAGCTGCATGACTGCAGCCCCTTTTTGGCTAGTGTGAAGGGTCCAGTGAGTGGACTAGGCCACCTGGCCACGACTCAGAGCCCAATCGACCTGGAAGGAAAAGAGAGTGCTAGTGCCTGCACTCAGTTGGGTAAGAAAGACCCAAATTATTTTTGCAAATCTTTAGATTATATATTTTTAAATAAATATATATTTATAGTAATTAGCAAAATTAGCCATGGTAATTCGCTAATTATTGTCAACTATTTCTCTTTTGCAAATTACTGATGGCCCTGATTGGCCAATGAAAACCGTTTGCGTTTTGATTCCCTCAGGCTGCAGGCCCTACCTCCTCGCCATCCTTTGCGACCGCGCCGGGCTCCGCTTCTTCGCCGTCCATCGCAACAGCGCAGATTGCATCGGCATCGCAGGACACATGAGCCGTGGGTGATGAGTGACCCCTTCCTGTCCAATATGAATTGCAAGAAATGGTGGGTTCATGATCAACCCGCTAGTGAATCGATGTGAATGGTGGTTATTCTCAGGTATTGATGTGACAACTCTATATAGTACCTACCGATGACCATCCTGAGAACTACCCCGGGGGCTTGAATGATTCATGATTACTGATGAGTGGGTACGAAAGGGTGATTCAATGATGACCATCATTCTTTGCCATTTGTACCTGGGCAGGGAACATTGATCACCTCATAGCTTTCAGCTGTGGATCGTACCGTAGGAACTCCTCGATTTCGATGCTTCGCCAGTGGCATCGCCAGCCCTGGGCGCGTCGCCGGCTGTGGGCGCGTCGCCCGCCGCGACATGCAGCGCAGGGGGCGCGTCGCCAACGTCCACACACATGGGACCGCGGGGGACTTGGGACCTGGCAGTGGGACCTAGTGGACGACTGTGGGACATGAGGAAGCAAGCGTCCGACATCAACAAACAAACGGACAGACAGACACACAGACCGCCAGCCAGCCAGCCAGCCAGCCAGCCAGCCGGCCGGCCAGACAGACAGACAGACAGACAGACAGACAGACAGACAGACAGACAGAAAGACAGAGCAAGACAAGGCAAAGCAAAGCAAAACAACACAAAACAAAACAACAAACCAACAAATAAGCCACGAAGGAACAAAAAACAATCAACAAAAAACAATCACGAAAACAACAACAACAACAACAACAACAACAACAACAACAACAACAAGAACAACAACAACAACAACAAAGATATCAAACAATCCAACATCCAGAACAAACAAGAAAACATGGGAGAAAGGAATGCACTCATGCCGGGTCGTCATATCAACTCGCATTCCAAAAACTGTTTGCTTTCCAAAGGCCGGCTCAGAGAACATTTCCGAGCCATGGTTGACCTTAGAGAACATTTCCGTATGTCCGCTAGGCTGTGCATAGGCTCTTCAGCCCTTCAATCCATGGACAGCCCGCGAGGAGCTCAAAAAGCGTCCGTAGCTATCCGATAGCATCCTGTAACTGCACATCAACTTCAGCATCCTAGTCGGTCAGATCCTGCTGGTTTTGTAGAACCATGCGCAGCTGAAGCCTGATTTAGATGAGCCAGCTCTAGAAGATGGGCATTCGTGTGTGTGCTGAAAGTATTATCTCCACACCTCGGGGCTGACGAGTCGCAAGCGAATGAGTACTTTACACATGTAGTTAAAGAATGTTAGGGTAGCTATCCTGCGAACATGTTCGGGACAGCAACTAAAGTTGGGGTGGTTCCTGGATGCGTCAGGACAGCTGGTCTATGCCAGGTACCAGGACGGTTGGTACCTGGCCAATGTGATTCGTCACTTGGACAAACACATGGTTTGGTGCATGCTTGGTTGGGGATGGATGATTTCATGGATGGTAAATGTTAACTTTCCACCAAGCAGTTGTAAGGGAAATACTGGGGGGGATACATCTAGGTGACATTTTTTTTGCAAGCCATGGTCACTGATGGCCATTGGCAGGGAACAGCCAACAACAACCATGAGGACATGGCTGGCTCGGGTCCAGGTACACGGTGGGCCTTTCTAGTTATAACTCGATTGATAAGGCCATTTAACTACAAATGCATCCACAATAACTGGTACAGTAGTTACCCTAGTAGTTACATCCACCATAACTGGTCGTCACCCTGGTAAACCAACTTATAGCTAGTGAGGGGCCCACCTTGTAGCCAATGGTTTGCTGGTGACTGGCTTCCAAGATGTCAGCGTTGGCTTTGCTGGGAATAGGCGGATAATGTCCGGGGCCACTCTGGCCTCTTCAAGAATGATATGCTCGGTTTGTATCCCCCAAACTGGAACAAACATGATCATGTTTCAAAAACATGTATTGTTGGACGGTTCGGGGGCATGTTATATAGTAACGAACAATGCCCATACATCCCATACGGTTGGCATATTGTGGCATATTCCTGGTTGTTTCAGGCTGTTGCCCCTTGCAAACATGGTAATAAAATGTCATCAACATGCATTTACTGCATTACAAGTTTCTATGGACACCTCAGTATCCAACTCAATCTGTGTTCAACGTATGGATATACTGCAATTATTTACCGCATATCAACCAGTTACTTCTGTATTGTCTTGATCTGCCTGTTTGTACATGCCGCCTCACGGGCGATTTGCTTGCTGTTCTTGAATATGTTTGACATTTTTCCCAACCAATGGGCAAACTAGTACAGCAGCCAGCATGATACTACTTTGTAATATCTTCTGCGTTTTTCAAATGACGTGTCTTCCGGAAAGTGTAAAATCATCATGCATCATAAGCCAACAGTATCAGACATACGGCTGGTGTACATCAAGCGTATCATCATCGGGGGTGCTTTGATGTAATTCTCTTTGACCGACGTTGGCTATAGAATGATAGTAGGCTAACACAAAAGCATCATGTCTATGATTTAATTTGCCCCATCATCTTTACCCCTATCATTCTCCACCGTCGTGGTGCTTAAGCCGGTTGGCTATGGCCACAAGAGCATGAATAGGCTCTGAATAGGTATCAACAGCAAATATCATAATGAGACAGCGATGGAGAGAAAAATGTCTCTAAACCCTGATTAACTAGGTTTTTGAACCAGGTGATTCTCCTCAGCCACGATGATAACCATAACCAGGTGATACATAGCCACTATATAAGCCCATGATTAAGAATGGTTTGTTCCCATTATTAGCCAAAGCCAAGTGATCAACAACCCCTATAATTAGTAATCATGATTTAACCCATCGGTGACGGTTAGTTGTGAGGTGACTAACGCTGTTTCACACATCAACTGGTACCCTCGTTGACAACTAAGCAGCCACTAGCTTGAGCCATTTAGTAATCACGATCTTACAACAGGCAAGCTCCGTAAGGTGCGAAAAAGCCATGGTGATTCACCATCATACGCCACCCAAAGTGGGCACTGAAGCAGGTTACATCAACCGCTTCAGCAGCTGATCAGGAACTTAACCACAAATGTTAACCCCAGATCAATAAACCCTCGGTCTATTCATTGGGGGGTACCGTTTGAAAAGGAAACCAAGATAAACCAAGGCTTTTGGGGGATACCTCCTAGTAATCAGAAGGTATAGGTATCCCCCAAAGCCTTGGCTTATAATCTTCACCCCCATGGTCTATTCATCCGGAGTTGACACTATAAGCCACGGTGATTTGAACCACACCCTGTGATTCACCGCTAGCCATGGTTAATCCCATGGCTTCAGGCCCGGGTGGCAGCACGGTGGACGTGGCCTGGCTCCGTCCGCATGGAGCGGTGTGGGGCGACAAGGCATGTCGGGGGGTGCCCAAGATGGGTCAGGATGCTTAGTGATGGGATTGATGATGAATAACTGGTTGGTGCTGCGATTGACTTTTAGTTTAATTTCTCTAGTAAGCGTTAACAAATGATTGGTTGACTAACATTTTCCATAGGGGTGGTTCAACCACCAACCAGATAACCATAGCTTGGTAAGTGATGGTCTGACCAGGTGGTATATAACCATAGCTGGCGTTAAGGGTGTTTTGTCAGGATGGGATTTAGCAGTGATGCTTGATCAATGCTTAGGGTAACTTTTGGGAGATTGCAGCCACAGTTTCTTAGATAAATTTGTGTTTGTGGAATTGGGTCAAGGCCAAACCATGCCAATGTGGGTAGGTGAACATCCCAACAAAGACTAGTGCAGAGTCATTCGGGGATGTTCACTCACTTGGAGTCAGAACGCTTGAACCCACAGCCATATGAACATATCCACTATCCACTAAGAATTCAGCATTTTGCACAGAACCAAGGGGAGCGACCAAGGGATCTTTGTCCTTGGTATCAACCAATTGTATAATTGATTATATGCCTTGGCGATTGTGAGCCAACCCAATTTGTGCAGACACATCACTGGTGCTCGTTTTGAGGTCATGATATTCGGATGCTTGGTGGCTACTCAAGTTCATGCACCCATTGAGGCTTTTGTGTGCCATATTTGGCATTTTTTTTGCCATGGCGTTTTTGACACCCCAACTTGCTACATGCACGCGAAAGTTCACAAAAAACATTTCTTTCCACCTACCGGTTTGCTCAGATGCGCTTGACGGTTCCTTTGAGGGACTCTTGGCGCAATAGAACCAACGGTAAGAACATGTCGACTTAAAAGAGGGGCTGCAAGTTATGACGTGTCTTAACCCAGTTGAGATGGATCATTATGTTCGACTGATATGAGCGTATTTGAGTATGTTTGTGCTTTTCCCACAGCGATGATGGCTTAAGCTCAGAAATCCTGGCATTGTGGAACCCTTCATTGTGGGAGTTCAAAGTCACTGGAAGAAACCCTGATTATAGCCATCACTTGAGTGTCCAACGTAGATGTTCCATCATTTTGTGACAACCCTTGTGTGCTGGCTCCGCCAGTGCTGGGATGGGCTTACCCAGGCCAATCTAAACTCCTTGGCTGATGGTTTCAAATGTTTTAAATGTTTGTTTTATTCTCCAATCTTTGGGTTGGTGACTTGATTTCACAGATGGATTGTAATGCCCCATTTTCTTCGTTGACCGTTAGTTCACTGACATTTTGGGGGGGATGGGCAAAACGCCTTGGATCCCTTGAGTCTAGTTTCTGTTCCAGGCGCAGATGTCGCAGTATCTTTGCTCGGTGCCGAATGCGGACGAGACGCTGCATGGCACCAAGCTGCCTGTGTCGACACACATCAGGCGCCAGGGCCGCCAGGGCCGCCAGGGAAGGCGAACGGTGGGTCCCAGGCTGGTGAGTAGCATGGGTAGCATGGTTCTGAACAGAATCAGACAGAATTAGTGAGAATGGGTGTACTATTGGATGAGTTAGATTGGCTGAAAGTGAATTGGATGTACCCCGAGCTATTGAGGTTTGTGTTCACCATGTGGTATACTCAGTACGCCTCAGTACTACCATGCCGTGGGTTTGAAGATACCTGTAGTCTTTTGGCAACGCCATCTTTGACAGCGTGGGGTACATGAATTTTCGTTGAGCTGCAAATGTCACCTTTTTTTAGTATGAGTATACCATGATATCAATCATTGCCATTCAAACTACAACTCAAACTGTAATTCATAATAATCAGTAGACATGATCTTCAATCACAATCATCAATTATTGTCATCCCATTTTTTTTGGTCACCCGTGACCTTAACTGACAATTATCCGTTTTGATTTGTCCTTTAAGCTGACAAGATTGATCATCATTGACCGTTATTTGTATCATGAGCCAGAGGGTATGATTACTGCCTCTCTTCAGTTGACATGCACTGATGTTTAGGCCTTTGACGACCCTGACTTGGAGTGGGGTCTGAACATACAGAAGTGATAGATCATTGTGGTTCATGATGGTCATTCAATAACGCGCACCCCAAGAAACATTGGAAACCATGGCACTGAAACATGCACCAATTGCAGATGACTTCTTTAATTATGTGGGGTGACAGCAAGCTGGCTAGAAAAGCTGGGCTTGAGACTTGGCACGCAAGGGTGTGGAGCTTGTGCCCTGTAAATAGAATCGTGTCGGTACAGAGAGTGTCCAAACCGCCCTAGAACGAAATGCTGGTTCCTTGTGGCCTGCCCTTTTACATGAAGCACATAAGCACCATTAAGCACCATTAAGCACCACAGCCAAAAGTCACGATCTGTTGCCACTCGGAGGTAGGGTGTGGACATTGATGATGGGCCAAATCTGACGAGTTTCCACCCCACAGAGCTCCCCTGGGGCCCGAGCCCAGCCACAGGTTGGCTGATCAGGGCGCATCCATCGACCTTTTGGGCTGAGGGGAGTGGAATTCGCAAGCTGCGCGAGCTCATATATGTATATATATATACACTGTATTTTTATTTATATTTATACATATATATTTTTTGTATATGGTTACATCATGGTACATGAATTGAATTATTAGTTGATGGTTAATTGATGGTCGATGATGATGTTAATGGCCAATCGAACTTGCTAACAGTCAATGGCAAATAGTGATGAATTGATGGTTGGTTGGCAACCACAAAAATAAGGGAAAATTCTCAAACAAGTAGGGAATACAATGGTCAATGATGGTTTAATGGTGCTTAGTTAGTTTATGGTTGATGAGTGGTTACAATTAAACGCTAAACATGTTAATCATACATAAGCTGTTGGCTAGTGAACGGTAATTGAATATGATCAACGATTAATTGACGATAAGCCATGTTTAAAACAGTTGATCAAATGCTGTGATGGTTTGTTGATCGATGGCTCAAAATTGCTTGTTATAAGGGGCCGCCTCTTCAACAAATATGCACAGCGCCACCTATACACGCACCTGCGAAGTTTGAGACGGGGCCTCCTAGACAGCAAAAAACCAACGCATTTTCCAAGCACTTTGGGCTTGTGAGTTTTGTTGGTTGCTAGTTCAATTATCATTGGTGTCAGCCCAGCTGATTAACAACCAGCAAACTCACCAACAAGCCATCATTAGTAAGCCCATTCTAGCTGAAACAACTTCTTCACCATTGCTGGGTTTTCCACTTCGTGCACCAGCACGTGCCCCACCGCATCGGGCAAAGATCTCCGATGCCAAAGTCACTGGGGCCAGTCATGCGCATCCACCAGGGAGGAAGAAATGTCTCTTGCAAGGTGCATGCCATGGATACGGTCATAGTGCAAGCTCCACCGGAACAAAGCACACCCCCACAAATTTCCCGAAAGAGTTGGTGTTTCATCATCAAATATAGGGGAGGTTGTGGGAAGGTTATGGATATGGATCTTCCATTAGTTGATCCATGTTGATCCACCTCGTTCTGGTGGCTTTCGGCCTGGAAGTATCATTCTCCCTGGTTTGGAGGGCTTTTGTTGGCAACTTGTGGTGATCAAGCGCCACTTAAGCAGCAAACCAAGGAACAGACTTCGTCCAGTTTGCTGCGTGGCTCAAGTCACAGCTGACCAAGCACAGATCCCAACCATTCGCCACAGGAAGTGGCCTCTGAACGGGCCATCCCGTTGAATCTCACCCGATCCACGCCCTTGAACTCAGCTCTAGGACGTGAAGATCCGAGACCTGTCCTCCACGGCAGCCCAGATGATTTTCCAGGACGTTGAACGGGGGCGAGAAGGGGGGGAGTCAACCTAAAGAACTCAAGGGGTGAATAATAGTGTGAA
Source organism: Symbiodinium kawagutii (assembly GCA_009767595.1). Taxonomy (NCBI): domain Eukaryota; class Dinophyceae; order Suessiales; family Symbiodiniaceae; genus Symbiodinium; species Symbiodinium kawagutii. Next base: position 35,992 of record VSDK01005109.1, on the reverse strand, counting down.
TTATATGTGTTATGGTTATTGTTTTTGGTGCTATTGTATGTTATTGTTATTGCTTGTGCTATTATGACTCTTATCATTTGTCATGATTAGTATGTATATGGTTAATTTGTATTATTTGGTTTCATTTAACCAAGGGATGATTATCTTGTTATGACTGTTAGCGAATATATACTTGAATGTTTTTTGTGAACTCAAGGTTGGTTATACTTGATAGGGATATATAGGGATTAAGACTTGAACAATTGTAATCTACTTTATTAATTCATCAAGAAGATAGTACCAACATCTACTATCAAGAAGTTGAACCATAATTTTTGCAATTATCATTTATTCATGTGTATTCCTATGACTATTAGGGTTGAATACTGACGTCATACTAATATCAAGGCATGATTAGTTGGTTCAGGGACCATATCAACCAGTAGCTCAAGGCTTTGACTCTATTAGCTCATGTGGACATAGGTGGCAACCATTTGTGAATAGCAACGAAACAACAATAGTCACTATACACTAGAAATAACCATGATGTTAATAGACAAGATTGTGATATATATATATATTAATGTTGGGTAGCAGTTTGAAGTAGAATGGATAATCAAAGTATATAACAACAGGTTGACTGACCATGTAACAGTGGTGACAAAAATCGTAGTAGTCCGTAGCAACATGTAAGGACACTGACAACGATAACATTGTCAGCAATAACTGAAGATTTCTACGCGATAAACATCGAAATTACAAGCTATTTACATGGACTTGCTATTGCTAGGAATGTAGCAGTTTTTTCTGGTTATTAAACAGCTAGATGAGGAATGCCCGAGAGCAGAACAGAGCATGCGTGAAAAGGCGAAGGAAAAGGCCAACCATCCAATGATTGCATTGTGAGATCTGGAAATCGGATGGATGACTATGGGGGTAACAGTGGGACATTGAGATAGCAGAAGTACAACCAAAAAATAGGAAAAGACAGATTGCACACACACGCAATGTAAAGCACTATATATTAATGCCAAAGGTATCCTGTCAAATAGTTCGGATGATGCTGATCCTGCAGCACATTAAATCGCTGCATGAAAAACATATCACAGCTTATTGAATTACAACTACCGTGCAGGGGTTTGTTTCAGAAAATGTCATTTCATGAATGTTTATCCGGTTTCAGCCTTCCATGCCGATATATTTTAAAGGACAACACGCAATTCGATCTTTGGAACGGTCCTTTGAACCGGTTTGAACGCACCTGCACTCACATCCTTTCGGAAAGTACCGTGCAACCAATGCCAACTCATTGACCATTGCCAACCACTATCGATAATTTCTTCATCATTTCCAACTGCTTTAAGCTGTGATAGTTAGCTGATCACCAGAATCCATGCGTTCACCATCACGAATCACAATTACTGGTTGATATTTGTGAGACAGAGTGATCGTTCACCATTTCAATTGGTAGACCCACCTACTACGAAACCACCTCATGCCCGACAAAAATAGCTGGTGATTTTCCATGAGCTGTGGAGGGTGGACCACTTAAGAGCCGGATCCCAACCGATGACCAGCCCTGACCCCTGGGTGCTGCTACGGCGTTTCGCCTACCCTGGAAGCTTCTCAGGACAAGTTGGCGGAGCCTCTGATCGAGGCCATTGGAGAATACTTCGAGCTGCTGGGCAAATCGTGTGGAACCATTGGTTGGATCAGGGAGCTGACAAGGCTATGGGTCAATATTAATCAACCAGCTAATGGAGGATCCACCAACAATACTAGGGAAAACAAAGGCTAATGATGGGGGAATCAGCGGTACAGGGTTTTGACCCACAGCCATCGAACGGCATCGGTCGCCGGCCCAAGGTTGCCCAAGGAGGACGTGTCGGTGGATGATGCTTTCATCGTCCGATACGCCACGGATTCGCAACGAGGGCTGTCCTTCCATAGAGACGGTTGCTTGGCAAAGCTGAGCTGAGTTGGTTGGACGAAAAAGAGCAGTCACAGGTTGGTTGGCTGGTTGGGGGGTTGGGGGTTTGTGTCATTCCAGTGCCACCATGGTGTGCCATTGTGTTCATCCCAAGGTGATCTCATAATTACTGAAGGCATTTAAGGACGATTTCTGGCTGGAAATGCTTTGCTGCTAATGTTTCCAACATGATCAAGCACTTGTTACGGGTCAGCAGTGATCCTCCCCCGATCATTGACTCGCTTCATTGCGTGAATGTCTTTTGAAGCGGGGGTATAGTGCTCCTAATGATGACATTAATGCTGAACAGCTGCCGAACGCATAGGTCCGTCACGATATCCAGCTGTAGGTGGGCTCTCCAGCTACTCAGGATCCATTGTTAGCGCCATCATTACTCTCTCCGACGAGCCGCATACCTAAATCCGGATGGTGGGGCAGGAAGCTGCACCAGGCAGAGGAGCTGCTGAGAAGAGCCCCCTTGTACCACGCGCAAGCGCCCATCACAGGACTACACAGTAAAAGTCCACAGCAGTTGTGATACTTGTCATGTTTCAAGGTGTCCAGAATGGAGGTACTTGATATCTTTTCAAGTTCAGTGCTCGCCAAAGTGACCGGTGGTTTGTGACACCGTGGTTGTTGTGTTGCCACGCCGCGTGCATGGCCAAAATTTTGTGCAGATTTCAGGCGCGCTAGTGTCATTGACACCCCCCAATTGTAGCACTTGCCCACTTGATAAACACCACAATGTCCAGTGCCGGGTCTTAAAGGAAGATCCAACGGACGAATCTATCCCGAACCAGTTCAGCAAAGAACCAGTAGCAGACAGGAGCAAACAGTCATAGGATAGTCGTACTAAATGATGTTGGTCATTTGAAGCCATTCATATAGGATAGTAAGACTAGATGATACCAGTCGCGAACTTCCCTCGCCGCCATGATACCTGCCAGATCGCTGGAAGATCTAGGAAGTTCACCGAGGCGAGACTACGAGGGTGGTGGCACGCAGTTCATGGACGGCAGCGTTTATCGCCCCGCACAAGGCAGGCGTCCAGCGGGGGCGGGAACTACCGCTGCGATTTTGGGACCGGTGCCAGGACTATGGATGGTAGGTGTCATCAAGAGGTGGTAGCCGATTTTGAGCCAATCAGCTAATTCAGCACTGACACGATGAACTTTGGGTTGAAGCATTGATGGAACTCGATTTAAGCATGAGCTATCGGTTCATGAACTGTACTGTCAATCACCCGCAAATCGAAGATGACCAACCATAAGCAAGCGACCAGAAGTTTCCAAGGAATACTGGAACGTGTCATTCTCAACCAACCATCGATAAAGATCGATAAAGAGTAATTATAGTGACAAATAAAGGATGAACCAAGCCACCAACCAACCATCAACAAAACAATTAACCAACCATTGAGTAAACCTTCAAGTTTCCATGGGACGAATCATTCAACTAAGCATTCAAGTAACCACACAACCTCACTCAACTATAAACATTCGACATCATTCGACTAAGCACTGAAGTAACCATCCATCCACCATCATCATCCAACTACAATCATTCAGCTACAACCGTTCCACTGACCATTGACAATCAAACATCATCACTTTTGCAGACCAACCTGCCACCTGCAGGTGGCGGCATTTTGTTTGGCGGCCAACGGCTGCATGGGGGCGTGGACATTACAAGGGGGGCACGTCCTTTGGCGGATGCATCTGGTATCCGGGGCTCTACACGAAAGGAAGCCACGGCATTCATCACCAGTTGGTGGTTTTAGACTTGTTTGTTTTTCCACCGTGTTTGGAATGGCTGGTTACTTGATGATTAGGTGATTAGTTAGCATTGAGTAACTGATTCATATTTTTCATGGGTTGAAATATCACCAGATCAGGATGCACCGAGCAGAATTTCCTGGCTGGTCTGATGCAATTCAGAAATTCAGGGGTGAAATCATCAGGGCGGTTTTCACGGCGAACCAACAAATGTGAATCATTCTGACTAGTCATGGTAGGTTCAGCGTGGCACTATGTGGTCAGGTGTATAGGAATTGGGAATGGGGCCAATATCAAAATTCAGGTGAACCATTTGTGATTTTCCACTTAGCTTTAGATAACCATTGGCGACGGCATGGCCGCGCACCTGGTTACAGCTTTAGCCATCCTGGATGTAGAATACCCCCCCATGTACGATATATAAACATCCACCTGATGAGATTGAATAAATAAGTAAACAAAACATAGATAAGTAGATAAATAATTAGATAGGCATATACGCGAATTACGTTGAATTACTGGATTTATTGAAAATTGTTTTTTCAATTTTTGAACATGTATATTTCTTCAATGATTGCTGCACGCAGTGACTATGTCAATTAAGCTTAACTACTCAACAATACTACAAAGCAATGTTGTTGTAAGACTATAGTTGTTTGATGGCAGCCACAACTCCGACAAAGTCCAAAGCCATGGCCTATCCACCAATGATCTCTGGGGGATGCTGCCGCGAAGCCATTGGTTTGTGGATCGTTGGACGGGTTGAAATGTCGTGGGTCAAGATCAACCATGAAAAGACAGCCACTATTGGCCACAACTACTTAGCCATTACCATCGATGATGAACTTTGTTCAGGTTGATGCAAACGGACTTAGCTCTTACCCTAAATGACCATGATGAACTGGCAGTACTTACAGATGCTTATAGCACGTATCGACCAAGATGAGTTGATATATTTTCCCGTGAATTTTGCACGTAGACGTAGACGTGGTATGACGAACTGATGTTTCTCCTAAGTGCATGTGATTGTAGCACAGCTTTCTTGGCACCAGGATGATGGGATCATCGCTGCTTCTCTCAGGTTACATTTGCACCATTTTCTTCAAGCCGGGAATCCCAGGCAATTAAAGGCAGGCGAAGAGACGCCCCAGGATGAACTTTTCGGAGGGTGGTTTGGGCTGGCTGGTTGGGAGGGAGCGGTTTGGAGCCAGGGGTAACCAAGGCTGCCCGTTTGAAGATTCTGAAAATTGAAAAATAAGCTTTCGAAAGTGGAATTGGTCTTCATGGAATGGAAATGCAAGTCGGAAATCTGACATATTTTCAAACTCAGCATAGAATTTGGGATAATAAAGCCTATGATTTGCCTTGGTTCTATTGATAAACCACCCTACATTCATATAGTCAAAGTCAACCCCGATTCTGATCAACTATTTTTTTACAATATATATATATATATATTTATATATATATATTATATTAGTTGTTGCTTTTGGTTTTATACACCTATAGAAATATTACATGTTCGATGAATCTCGAACGAATGCCCAATTTTGCTCCGTGTCCCACTGGCGCAAGGGAGCTCTATAAGATTTTGTGTTTTCAACTTAGCATTCTCAGACCAGCAATCGGCCACTACTAATCCGTATCAATCAGTCGTTACCTTAGGAAAGACCACTACAATCCATGATGAATCATCATCAACCACCACTGGTCATCATTAGTCACAGCAAACGATCTCTTGCCATCATCAAGCATTTTTGACTTCCCTCATCAGCTTGAGTACCAACCGCCATCAACCATCATGAATCCCTTTACTAATTCCTTTATCAATTCCTCATTGACTGATCTTAACCATGACTGACCAGATGGTTAGCTTGTTCAGCACTGTTAACCAGCATGCCTCATTTGCAACCATCTTTAGCCCCTTGATTGACTCCTACATGAATCATGAACAATCATCAACAAACTAACCATCCTCAAGCATCGTTACGAATCATTAACCATCAGTTAACCATCAATTTTGCCCATCAATTAACCATCCTCAGCCACGGTTAAAAAATCAATAACCATCATAACTAGCGTTAACCATCCTCAACCATACATTAATCGTATTTTAACCATCCTCGACCATCAATTAAGCACAAAACAACGATCAACTAAACATCTAGTAACCATCCCTATGAATCCCTGAGCACAGCACACCCGCCATGCACGCAACTTGTAGCGCTGCCAGCGCCGCCAACCGCAGCACCTTTGAGGTGTGGCGGCTTAAGCTGTCGAGTGCCTGGGCAGAAAGGAATTTCACCACGAGGTTGGGTTCGGAATGATGAGCCCAATGGTAATTTGATTCAAAAAACACCAATAATTACCAATGTCAATTTGATTCAAACAACCCATCCGTAAAACCTAATGGTCACTTATTGGTGGATTCAGGGTTAATGAATTAGTGAATTACTGATTACAGTAAGAATGCTGGTGAATAACTATGTTTGATACTCATGATTCCCAATTGACCATTTAATGAACTAGTTACCCAAAGGTAATTTCATTAAATGATGAATTGGGAACTAATCAGTAGAACCAATATTGCATTGCTAGTAATTAACTTAACAATATGGTTAGTTGTTACCGGAGAGTTATATTGCTAAATTTTTGATGGTGATATGGCTGTAACTTTGGCTATTGTCAATTCAAGAGCCCAACCATACTTAATTGTTTATTCTTGGTTAAGATGGTGAACTTGTGTCAGCTACTGGCAAACGGTGTTTTGATTTGATTAAGTGTTGTACTACTTGATATGTGCTTTCCACCAATACCAAATGGCTCTATGACCGAGAGTTTGAAGTGGATGTAAAGCCATGATCAGTATTTAATACAAAATGCTTAATACATTACCAGCCCGTCAACATTTGCAAATGTGAGCAGCAAAAATTTCGCAATGCAGTATATAATTGCCGGTGTGCCTGTCATTATGGCATGATTCTGACAAGTGTGAGCATTTGTTGATGGGGGATCGGTGATTAACTGTTCCAAATCTTCATTCCCTCCATGAAATTGGTGCCACAGTTGGTGCTATCACACATGACTCATAATACTGCGAAAGAATGGTAGGTTGCCTAGCAATGATAGATTGATTGTAATCACCGTTGTTGATTGACCAACAATGTGATCATAGTCCGCACAAGATATTAACATGTTAATGCTGCGTGTTATTGTTTGTCATTGTTATCGATAGTTGTTGGTATTATGTTGTTTTTATGGTAGAATTTGTTTTGTTTGCTTGTAGATATAGTTGTCTCTGTGCTGGTGTTGTTGTCCTTGTGTTCTTCATTGTCGTTATGGGCTGTTTTGCAGCTGCTCTCCTTTCACAGTGTTTCTGATCAAGTCACCCACAACTTCGTTGGCGAGACCTCAGCAAAGCTCCAGACCTACTTTCTAGCGAACCTAGTTCCTCATGGGCTGGGTTAAACCAACGTAGATGAAGAGAACTACCATTTTGGATAGGAAGACAACCTGAAGAGACATGTCTTCCACATTCATGTTGGTTTAGCCCAGATAATTTCCCGCGACATGAGCACAATTGATTCCAACAAATCTCCTGTTTCCGCCCTTCACTTGGCTACACTGCTTGAGGCAAGCACCATCAACCAGCGCAACCATGGTTGCAGAGCAGTACCCCCTGGTTATACGTTGGTGTATAGCCCACTTATGTTTGATGATTATATCTACCCTAACTGGTATTTACCCTACTTGGAGTTATAACCAAAGTGAACGAACTATGGGGTAGCACTTTAAGCACTTTGTAGCTGGCGTCAAACACTTCTTCACCATTAGAAGGTCACTGCATACTACCGTCGTGCAAACCACTTTATAAGCAATCCGTATTGAAACATCACATGAAACATTTTTACGAAAACAGTATGTCATTACATATGTTGATTTTTGAAACCATTCACCAGAGCGTAAGCATTGTCAAACCATTCCATTACCATCAACGAATGATATACGCTGTGCGGCTCCCTGTGAAGCGCCGTCAACCGGCCTCGTGACTGGCGGTTCCGAACGGCAGAATTGTTAGGATTTGGCAGTTCTGAAGGACAAGGAGGAGGAACCACTGGCGGAGTCGGGTTGGTTTGGTGGCGGCTGTGGTAAGGATTGGGAAACAGATGATTGCCGTTAGATGATGTCAATGGCTAGTACTAGTATGTAGTGACTTTCAATCAATGAATATGATGGCCACGTGGTCAACAATGCTTGTTAATAGCACATCTTTGCGACATGGTCAATTGACAATCACCAGACTTTGTTCACCTGAATGTTCATGATTAGATCTTGCGATGCCGATCCCGACCCCGGCATTAGAACACAACGAACACCTATTTGTGTTGTTGGTTATTAGCAAGGCATCGTCAACTGTTCCAAGCCGTTACTATTGTCAGATGATCAACCATCATCAACGGCTGGTTGTCGTTGTTTTTGTCTTTGTTGTTTGGTTCGTAGCAAATTCAGAATTACCAAGCCCGTGGACATGATCAGACAGCCAGCTGAAGACTTGACCTCGAATCCATTGGATCAAGATTTGAGACCCAACGGCTCTTATATACGCACGACTGCTTGGTGGTTTTGCAGATTTTTTTCATGTTCGTTACTTTCCCTAAGATTTGGAATGGATGGCTGATTAACCGATAATGGTTATACAGTATATACACAGTTACTGGTACTGGCTGGTGGTTTTAAACAAATGTGTCATGTTCCCTCATTCTTGGAATGATTGATTGATCAATTGATATTTTCCAGAGGGATTGAAGCCACCAACCGGATGAGCGCGGTGGTTTTGCTTTCCATGCCACCTCTTGTGCAGCAACCATCGCCGTCATCATCACAATCATTGCGGTCATCATCTCCAAGGTCGTAGGAATTCAGCAATATAGTCATCAGACTTGTCATTGTCTCCCATTATCAACATAATTGGCATCATCCACTATCCAACATCATGGTTATCATCATCATCATCATCATCGTCGTCGTCGTCGTCGTCGTCG
>VSDK01005109.1:5859-27217 GCA_009767595.1 Symbiodinium kawagutii | reverse complement strand
TCGTCCTCCTCGTCCTCCTCGTCCTCCTCGTCCTCCTCGTCCTCGTCCTCCTCGTCCTCGTCCTCGTCCCCGTCATCGTCATCGTCATCGTCATCCTCATCCTCCTCGTCATCGTCATCGTCATCCTCATCATCATCATCATCATCATCATCATCATCATCATCATCATCGCCGGCAACCATCAACATCATCATTGTCGCCTGCAAACATCAACATCATTGTCAACGTGACAGTTTTCCAACAACAATTCCCCAGTCCCCAAGCGCCATTCCAGCAGTTTGGGCCTCCCATTTGGCAATTTGCTGCAAACCCCGCATGATCCACCCATCAGAGCTTCCTGAGTAATTAGGGAAACAACCAGGATCCCTGAGGACTCAGTTGCGCTAAGCTGGATAGAAAATCTCACCGTGGCCAAGAGGCCCGTGCTTGCGCCTTTTCTGGGAACTTGGAACGATGAACCAATTCAAGTCATGATTCACCGACCTCTACCCTTGACCGAAAATACCATAAAACCACAACATAACACCATTCTACACGACTTAAGTGCCTTTTTGTGCCTATTCACAAGCATCGTTACATTGGACGGACCACTACTAAACGCCGCAAAACACCACGAGCTGCATAACAAAGCATCAATCAGAAACGCCTGTTGAAGCACAGGAGGGTGATCCGGGCATCTGGGGAACCATTGCAGACGTCTTCGGCATTGGAAAGTGAGTGCCCGGCAGACCATGATAGCATCCGCAAGTGAGCAATGAGGGCAATTTGGAATACAAGATGGTTTGAATTTTAGCATTGAAAAGAGGGCAAGTTGGAATACCACTATGTATGATTAGTGCATTTGGCCACCAATAGTGGGATATTTCATGTTTGTTATTGCTCGTAGGTGGAATGATTAATGCACTGACCACCAATTATTGCGGACTGATGGTGAGTTGATGATTAATTGATTAATGATTGATTTGGTGCTTAAGGATGTCTAGTGGTGATTGATGGTTGCCACCCATGTTTGTAGGAATGGTTGGCGAGTAGTGGCTGCTTGGTGGTTAACTAATGGTTGATTGATACCCGCCTATGGGCAAAGGAAGGGTTTGTCAATGATTCATGATCTCAAGACGATGGTTGGTTATGATGGCTGATACTGATGTGCGAAACTAGTCATGATGAAAAGAACAGCCTTGCTGAGACATTCCGACTGTTTTAAGGTGCACGAGATGTGACATGCGCAGAGGTTTGCTGTAGGCCTCATTGAACCACTGCAGAGCCAACTTTTTGTGCTCGGGCCTGCCGTTTCACAGATCCCCAAGATCAGCGGGGCGTAGTCCATGAAATTCTCGGTGCAAAACTCGTGATGACATGATGACATGGGGTTCAGTGGTCAAGATGTCTAAATTCATGCCATTTCATTTGCCAAGATGTTGAAAGCTGTAATTCCTTTCCATGTTTATATAAGGATATTTGTTGTTTTGTTTTGGCAACTCCCTGCCATAGTTTTTCTTTGCCCTCTGGGCAAACCAAACTCAGACCGCGGAAGAAGGGACGAAAAGCCACTTGGGCAGGGATGGAGTCGTCCAAGGGGGTGGCATCCCCTTGGGCTAGCAAAACTGCTGAAGGGACAAGAAGGAATCACTACCTGGACCAGAAAGTCAAGGGGCCTTGTAGCTCCCAAGCTGCTTTTCCCGCACCATTTTCTTTGAGAAGTGATCAACATGAGCAGACCAGAGTGCTTTGCTGGCAACATTGCTGGTCGCAGCGTCAATCAAGCATCAAGATTTGCCCGGTAGAAACTGTTGAGCATCTGCAAGCAGTTGCAACACCACTTACTATCTGAAGACTTTTAACTTTCAGCAGTATATTTTACACATATACATCCGGATAGTTTACCTGGTTTCTTGATTGCTATGTGAATTTCATCAGCAGCTGTGTAGTTGAAAAATTAGGTAACAACGCTTCAGGTTTGTCAAGTGGCAAAGGCTCTTACTACGGTCCGAACACATAGTTTGCGCTTGCACCGTCTTACAAATTTCAGCTATCCCAGCCATCACCGGACTAGCATGTTAAGGCGCCGTTGCTGCCAAGCTGCTTCTGCTACAACAAGGTCTTTGAAGATGATGAGCATCTAAGAACCAGAGTGCTTTGCTCCCAACATTGCTTGCCAGCAGCATCCATCGCGGGTCTAGATAGTTCACCTATTTTTTCTGAATGCAGAATGAATTTGATCAGCAGCGGTGTAGTTGGACATCTGGGGCAGCATCGCTTCAGGTTTGTCAAGTGGCAAATGCTCTGACAGCCCAAAACACAGTACGTGTTTTGCTGTGATGCAAGCTCCAACTACGCCAGCCATGACAACCGATCTATTACCTGAGGCTTTCTTTGCTCAAAACAAGTGCTAGGGCTGCCCGCGCAATTCCTTTGAAAAAACAACATGTAGATCAAAAAAGAATTTGGTGTCTACCACGCACGAACTGCGCGCGTGGAACCGCAGCTGTTTGAGGAAAATAGGTAGAACAGGCAGAAACATGCCGAACGTGTCACCATACGTCACCCTATGGCATCATGTAAATTCAGTGCCCTTTGGTGAAACCATGTCGCTTCAATGCTGAGAGACACATGTGGAACGCTGTTTTGGGCTTTCTTCTGAGTTTCAGTCACGATATGGAGCGACCCCATCTGTGTTCCCAATGGCTGGGCTGTTCGGCGCTAGCTGCGGAACTTTTGAGCAAGCGCTTGGCGCGGAAGGTTGCGCGCAGTGATCAAGGACAACGGATTTTTTCGAGCAGATTTCCAATCGCACATAGTGCTGTTTTTGAAATCATTGTCGTATAAATTGGATAAATAAAGGGAAACAAGGTCAGTCAAACGGAGGCTGCATCGCCGAAACGTTTCTAAATTTGGCTCACTAGAGTCACCGAAATCGATGTGCCCACTCCTTTTTCATTCCCCTGGGAGGTTCAAATGTGAGCAAGATGGGAGCCGTACTGGTTCAACAGGGTAGTCACACGGTATCTTACTAAGCAAACTCACGATTCTAGATATGGCAAAACGGATTTGTATCTGCCACGCCACCACATTGCCAGTGGAACCTGTGGCGCTGCAGGAGCTGCGCAAGTGCCTTGGGAATCTTCGTTCGGTTTTGCGAAAGAAGTGTTCAGTTGACATCAGCTGGCATAAAATTTTGGAATGAAACCTGCGCAAGACACAAGGAACATCATCTTTCGAAACCCGAAGGGTCCCCACATGGAGCAGAAAGTAAAAGACCAGATCATCCGACATGTTAACTCCATTTAGACGAGCCGGAAAAATGTTTGAAGCAGAATGCGAAAGACCAAGAAGATTGAACAAACATAGACCGCAGATAGGAGTCAGCGATTTTTTTCTATTTGCGAGCAGGGAATGCAAAACCATCAAATAATAATGATCCTTCTGCTGCATTGTCATCCTGGAGTGGCTAGATGAGTTGCGCAGATCCTTGCATTCATCGTGTGGTACCCTCTTGTCAAAGCACCTGTAGATAAAGTGCCAAATGTGGGGCAAAATTTTGCCGAACGGGTTGGTCGCTCCTAGTCAACCAAAGTTCTCACTATCGTGCTGAATCATCCCTGGATCTTTCGAAGATCACGCATCATGTCTGGATGCGGAGAAGATGGATGATTGATTGGTTGGATGACAATGAGCCGATCTGTGCAAACCAACAACTGCCATGAAGAAGGTAAGAAAGAAAACTGAAAAGTGCAGGGCCGAAGAGAAAGAGCCCGTGGCTGGTTGGCTTATTTTATTTATTATAAGTTGTGATTTGAGTTCCAGTTTTTTAATTTTTTCAGCCCCTGTGATGCCTCTCTGGTTTAATCTCTTTCTTGCTTCTGGAAGCGTTTATATACTTCCCCTGGTTCAAGCTGTTGCTTCTTCAATCCTCCTACCGCTCGCTTCCCAAAGCTCATGTATGGTTTCCTGTGTTGAGCTCCTTGCTTTCCCCAATCCTTTGCGCGGCTGTGTGTTGGTTCTAGATGTTGCTCTCTGATTTGCTTCTTTCTTGTGTCATTGCGCACGTTTTAGCTCTCGCTTCTTCACACCCAGGTGCCGTTGAGATCTACAGACGACTTGCCGACGTCGTTCCCCCGACTAACCCCATTTCATAAACGAGATACTTTCTGGGAGTGCTCCATCGCTAAATCAACACCAAACAATCAATGAAAAGGGTCCAGTAAGTACCGAACTTGCGCAGCAAATGCTTCAATCATAACCAACCCCTGTCATTGAAGCACATTGCTGTACAAGGCATTCTGCATCTCCATTGGAGAGATCACTATTTACAGGGATTCGACCAATTCAACCATGATTGATTTCGATGATAATTCCAAGACAATATACTATACAGCGTTTTTTCTTCTAGCAATCTTGCCTAATTGCTTTGTCTCCCTATGAAAATCTGTCTCTGACACTGGGCTGCATTCTCCCTTCCACAATCATTTGTAGTGCAGACCCCTCATCGTTGGCAAGGAGAACTCGAGCACTAGCCATTTGAAGGACAGTCCATGAATTGCACAGATTTCCACTTGTTCGTCCGACCATCGATGGCCCATAGATTATTCATCCTTAAATGGTTTAAATGTTGCTTGAATGATGCAAGGATCATTCCTGGATCCTCCGCCAAAAGGCTGCCATCGGACCTCCTGCAATCATCGGTTGATTCTGTACAGATCCTTCTGCATCCATCTGTAAAATATCCGCACATTGCCAATCCATCCTTCATAAATTTTCCTGCAACAGATGCATAAGTCTATCCAACCAGCATCCACAAATAACTCATTACGTCGAGTTGAACTCTTGTGAACCGTGTTGTACCGGCTCGACACAATTGAATCTTCTTTTTGCTTTCAGTCCTTTCAATAGTGGCCGTTTTGATATGCTTTCTTCTTTCTTGCCAACTAAAACGGCTTTTGATATGCTTTCAATAGTGTCTCAGGCTTTTTTTGCTGCCTTTTTTTTGCCGCAACTTGCCCTCGTGATTGAGCCCTCGCAACTGGGCTATCACTTTAATCATTTCGACTTATAATCTGCTCCAGCATGTGCAGGTCAGTTACCTAACTTTGTGGATGACTGATGCTTGAGGAATGGCCGTAGAGATTTCCATTGAAATTTCTTCAACGTGTTGGCACAGCACGTAGAGCAAAAAATCTCAAATCAATTTTTCAGACTTGTTCTTGGAAATCTCGGTTTGCAAGTGGGAGCAGTCAGGGTGTCAACAGCGTTTGAACATTTGACCGACACATCAGTACCTGTTTTGCAGGAAGTCATGTGTGGTGAAATATTTTCATGACGACAAGCCAGACAATCTCGGGCGGAGTGTGAAGCACTTGTCGAATAACCTGCTGACATTTCCTGAACGTGGACATCAACCCGTCATTGGCACAGCATGTGTGGTGAAATATTTTCAAAAAGACAGGCCAGACAATCTTCAACACATTTTGAAGCACTTGTCGAATAAACGGCTGAAACGCCTTACGTTCACTAGATCTCTTTCTTGGAGCAATTGCGGCTGGATGAATTTCATCAGCAGCAATGTAGCTGAGGAGCTTGGGCAGCATCGCTTTGAGTTGCTGAAGCGTCACCAACTGTTTTGGGGCAAAATTCAACAAACAAGGAATTTCTGTGTGCTGCGAACTATGCCCCGCCATCCCTGACCCGGACAGATAGGGCACCGTCCCCCCCGTCGTTGGGGCTAAGCGGAGTTTGGTCCAAAGTCTTCATCGCACAAGGTGATGTGCACGGAAGGCATTGCATTTCAGATTTGCCAAAGTGTTCGCTTTCGTGCTGCCACTGCCTGTTTGTGTTTCATCTGCCGTTGGTGCAAAATCCAGCAAGGAAGAATCATGGAGTCATGGCGTTGGCCCCTCCATGGTTTCCTCAGGTTCGCCTGGTAGGATCGGTGCAAATCATGAATTCTCTGACCAGATAGGTTTGAAATCCTCTACGTACCACACTTGAAGATGGCTGAATATTCTCCGTGCAGTTGGCCCGAACACAGTTGGGCTGAACAAAGTGACCGCTTCGACTGAGATGTGCGCTCTGTGTGTGCCAGCATGTGCAGGTCAGTTACCTAACTTTGTGGATGACTGATGCTTGAGGTCTGGCCTCATAGATTTCCATTGAAATTTCATGCGTATGATCCATTTCAATCAAGAGTGCAGAGCAAAAGATTGCTGATCCCACACCGGCCTGTGCGAATGATAGGTCACAGAAAAAATTGGATTCTTTGGCGGTGTTCCAGGTTTTATTTGCAGCCGTGGGTGATGTGTTTTTTTAAAGGAGGGGCACCTGGTTTAAGGCAAAGTTTGCAGCAGTGCGCAGGTTGTACGGATCAGGCCGTGCTCAGTCGCCAGATCTCTCTAGTGTTAGAATGGACAGTTGTCATCAGCAGCAATGTATTCGAAGAACTTGGGCAGCATCGAATTGACTTTCTAGAGCCGTGCCCACTTTTTTGGGCCAAACATGTTGTGCGAGCTGTGTTGCAAACTATGCCCCGCCATCCTTGGCCCAGACCGTTAGGGGACGGTCAGCGGTGCTAGGCAGGGTGTCTTTCATTGCCCAAGGTCATGTGGAAGAAGGAAGGCGCTTCATTTCAGATTAGCAAGAGTGTTCGCTTTCGTGTTAACACTGCTTGTTTGTGTTTTACCTGCAGTTGGGCCCAACACAGTTGGGCCAAACAAAGTGATGGCACAAGCTACTTTGACTGAGATGTGCGCTCTGTGTGTGCCAGCATGTGAAGGTCAGTTACCTATGTGGATGACTCATGCGTGAGGAATGGCAGCAGAGATTTCCGCTGAAATTTCCTCGACATGGGCATCAAGCCCTCGGTAATACTGCATGCAGAACAGCAAATCTGGGATGGAGCGAATGGTTCGTGGCAATTTCAAGTGTAAACCACGAGGTGGGAGAAGTTTTGGGCCCAAGCATTCGAGCGACACGTAAGGATTTCTCAGGTTGTTTCTCAGGTGCTGAACCTCGCAATCTTTTGCAAAGGTTGGGGCAGTGTGCAGTGGATGGCTCAAGCGGTTTACATTGACTAGATCTCCTTGCAGTTGGATGCGCTTCCTCAGCAGCAGTGTAGCTGAGGAACTTGGGCAGCATCGCTTCAGGTACCCGACGTGGCGAAAACTTTGTTATCTTTGTTGGGCCAGTGAGGTTGTTTGCGGAGTCGGTGTTGCGAACTGTGCCCTGGCATTGTTGGTCCAGACTGTTATGCCGCCATAGTTGGTGCTCGAAGTTTTATATAGCTTCATTTCAGATTCGCCCAGGTGTTCGGTTTTTGTGCTGTCATTGCCTACTTGTGTTTCATTTGCCGTTGGTGCAAAGCTGCAAAATCCATCCAGGAAGAATCATGGAGTCACGGTGTTGGCCCCCCATCCATGGGTTTCGTCAGGTTTGCCTGGTAGGATCAGTGCAGGCCATGGGTGCTCTGACCAAATAAGTTTGAAATCTTCCACCGCCCACACTTGAAGATGGCTGAACATTCTCCGTGCACTATGTGGAAGACTGATGCAACAAGAGGTTGCAGTCCACCAACTGTGCGCCATTCCATTGCGAGCTTGATCAGTTGATCAGTAGATAGTCCAATGTTCCATCCACCCAGGCATCATTGTAGCTACTTGGACTGAGATGTGCGCTCTGTGTGTGGCAACATGTGCAGGTCAGTCACCTTTGTGACTGACTCATGCGTGAGGAATGGCACC
Organism: Symbiodinium kawagutii; assembly: GCA_009767595.1. Taxonomy (NCBI): domain Eukaryota; class Dinophyceae; order Suessiales; family Symbiodiniaceae; genus Symbiodinium; species Symbiodinium kawagutii. The sequence goes on along the minus strand of VSDK01005109.1, from coordinate 19,487 downwards.
AGAGATTTCAGGGGAAATTTCCTGAACGTGGACATCAACCGGTCATTGGCACAGCATGTGTGGTGAAATATTTTCAAAGACAAGCCAGACAATCTTCAACACATTTTGAAGCACTTGTCGAATAAACGGCTGAAACGCCTTATTCACTAGATCTCTTTCTTGGAGCAATTGCGGCTGGATGAATTTCATCAGCAGCAATGTAGCTGAAGAGCTTGGGCAGCATCGCTTTGAGTTGCTGAAGCGGCACCAACTGTTTTGGGTCAAAAATAATCAAACAAATTGTTCGGGTGTGTTGCGAACTATGCCTCCGCCATCCATGATGCGTCGGAGCTTTGCGCTTGATCATGTTGCCACTGTGATCGGTCCCAGCTGGCAGATGCTGGCAGTATCCCAGCTTTCCCATTTCTGCCAGCCTGACCAACAAGAGGTTGCAGTCCAACAACTGTGCGCCATTCCATTGCGAGCTTGATCAGTAGATAGTCCAATGTTCCATCCACCCAGGCATCATTGTAGCTACTTCGACTGAGATGTGCGCTCTGTGTGTGGCAACATGTGCAGGTCAGTCACCTCTGTGACCGACTCATGCGTGAGGAATGGCAGCAGAGATTTCCGCTGAAATTTCATGCAACATGGGCATTATATGATCCATTTCAATCAAGAGTGCATTTAAAAGATTGCTGATCCCACACCGGCCCGTGCGAATGATAGGTCACAGAAAAAAATGGATTCTTTGGCGGTGTTCCAGGTTTTATTGGCAGCCGTGGGTGATGTGTTTTTTTTAAGGAGGGGCACCCGGTTTAAGGCAAAGTTTGCAGCAGTGCGCAGGTTGTACGGATCAGGCCGTGCTCAGTCGCCAGATCTCTCTAGTGTTAGAATGGACAGTTGTCATCAGCAGCAATGTATTCGAAGAACTTGGGCAGCATCGAATTGACTTTCTAGAGCCGTGCCCACTTTTTTGGGCCAAACATGTTGTGCGAGCTGTGTTGCAAACTATGCCCCGCCATCCTTGGCCCAGAACAGTTGGGCCAAACAAAGTGATGGCACAAGCTAATTTGATTGAGATGTGCGCTCTGTGTGTGCCAGAATGTGAAGGTCAGTTACCTATGTGGATGACTGATGCTTGAGGTCTGGCCGTAGAGATTTCCGCTGAAATTTCCTCGACATGGGCATCAAGCCCTCGGTAATACTGCATGCAGAACAGCAAATCTGGGATGGAGCGAATGGTTCGTGGCAATTTCAAGTGTAAACCACGAGGTGGGAGAAGTTTTGGGCCCAAGCATTCGAGCGACACGTAAGGATTTCTCAGGTTGTTTCTCAGGTGCTGAACCTCGCAATCTTTTGCAAAGGTTGGGGCAGTGTGCAGTGGATGGCTCAAGCGGTTTACATTGACTAGATCTCCTTGCAGTTGGATGCGCTTCCTCAGCAGCAGTGTAGCTGAGGAACTTGGGCAGCATCGCTTCAGGTACCCGACGTGGCGAAAACTTTGTTATCTTTGTTGGGCCAGTGAGGTTGTTTGCGGAGTCGGTGTTGCGAACTGTGCCCTGGCATTGTTGGTCCAGACTGTTATGCCGCCATAGTTGGTGCTCGAAGTTTTATATAGCCTAGCTTCATTTCAGATTCGCCCAGGTGTGATCCAGCAACGATCGAGGAAGGGCGGCCGAATTGGTTAGTGGTTCCAGAGATTTTCACTGAGGTTTCACTCAACGTTGGAATCAACCCGTTCTACAGTTTCATCACTCAGGGCAAATAATTACTGATCCCTTTGTGCGAATCATACATGACAAGACAAGACGGAACACTCTGGAAACTCAAGCTCTCATTGGCGCTGGGCGAAACATATCAATGTCAAAGGTCTTCGTCGCGGCATGCCCCAGGTGATGTTGATTCCCCAAAGTGGAGGCATTCAGTTTTGGGCAAAGGTAATCTCAGCTAGCAAGCGTGTGGATGAAATATTTGTCCGACAAGTCACCCAGCAAATTTTCCAGACAACAAGCCAGACAATCTTCAACACATTTTGAACAAACCAGTTGTTTGTGTGTGCTGCGAACTATGCCCCGCCATCCCTGACCCGGACAGATAGGGCACCGTCCCCCCCGTCGTTGGGGCTAAGCGGAGTTTGGTCCAAAGTCTTCATCACACAAGGTGATGTGCACGGAAGGCATTGCATTTCAGATTTGCCAAAGTGTTCGCTTTCGTGCTGCCACTGCCTGTTTGTGTTTCATCTGCCGTTGGTGCAAAATCCAGCAAGGAAGAATCATGGAGTCATGGTGTCGGCCCCTCCATGGGTTTCCTCAGGTGTGCCTGGTAGGATCAGTGCAAATCATGAATGCTCTGACCAGATGATAAATTTGAAATCCTCCACCACCCACACTTGAAGATGGCTGAACACTCTCCTACTTCGACTGCGATGTTGACTTTGTACGTGGCAACATGTTCTGGAGCAGACAGTTTAATTAGATTGAATTAGATAAAACATTGCGAGGAGTGTGGAGAGGTATGCCCGTGTCCACTAGATCTCTTTCTTGGAAAAATTGTTGCTGGATGGATTTCATCACCGGTACTGTACATACCAAAATGCTATAGCACCCTTGTTGCTGCCAAGATGCTTTTGCCGCAACACTTTGGATTGAAAATTAATCCTCTGTGCAAGCCAGAGTGCTTTGCTCTCAATGTTGGCGCTAGCAGTGCCAGCACGCTTTCGGATAACTCATAACTCAAAATCTTGGACAGCATGGCTTCACGTTTGTCATGGCTTCACGTTTGTCATGGCTTCACGTTTGTCAAGTGGCGCAGGCTCTGACAGCATAAAAACATCTCAAAACATAGTTCGCATTGCATTGCAAACTATGAATACCCCAGCCATTACTGGATGAGAATGTTAAGGCGCCGTTGCCCCCCAGATGCTTTTGCTGCAACAATTTCTTTGAAGAATGATGAACATGTAAAAACCAGCGCAATTTGCTCCCAACGTTGCTTGCCAGCAGCATCCATCACGGGTGTCTAGATAGAGCTGATGTTTGAGTGATTTGCTCCCAACTTTGCTTGCCAGCAGCATCCATCATGCGTCTATATAGATAGTTCACCTGATTATTTTTCTGAATGCCAATGCTGAATGAATTTGATCAGCAGCTGTGTCGTTGGACATCTGGGGCAGCATCGCTTCAGGTTTGTCAAGTGGCAAATGCTCTGACAGCCCAAAAACACATGTTTTGGTGTGATGCAAGCTCTAACTACGCCAGCCATGACCGTACGAGAAGGTTAAGGCGCTGTTGCTGCCAAGCTGCTTCTGCTGCAACAATTTTTTTGAAGATGATGAACATGTAAAAACCAGAGTGCTTTGCTCCCAACATTGCTTGCCAGCAGCATCCATCATGCCTCCAGATAGTTCACCTGATTTTTTTTCTGAATGCTGAATGAATTTGATCAGCATCGGTGTGGTTGAACATCTGGGGCAGCATCGCTTCAGGCTTCAGGCTTGTCAAGTGGCACAGGCTCTGACATCTTTTTTTGCTGCAAGGTTGCATCACCCCAGCATTGCTGGACCAGAAAGTCAAGGGGCCCTTGTAGCTGCCAAGCTGCTTTTCCCGCAACATTTTCTTTGAGAAGTGATCAACATGAGCAGGCCAGAGTGCTTTGCTGGCAACATCGCTGGTTGCAGCGTCAATCAAGCATCAAGATTTGCCCGCTAGAAACTGTTGAGCATCTGCAAGCAGTTGCAACACCACCTACTATTTGAAATCCCCTGCTCTACTGAGTAGATAGAATGGTGTAACCCAGGGACCGGCTAAAATACCCTATTTTAGCCAGACCAGGTTTTCACAGGTGCTTTTTAATATTTTGAGTGTTTCAAATTAAGGTTTTGTATAGTTGCGTGTAATTGATGATTGCCATTCGGTGATCAATAATGCAATAAAATATACATACAAAAATTACAATAATCAATAGATATCAATATATGATAGATTTATTTACACATATATGATTACATATTATATGATATATGTAAGTAAATATGGCTATTACAGTATTACATTTTACAATATATACATATAACCATCGCAAATTCCTAGATATTCTAGTTTCGTTCGTCATATATTACTATCTATAAGATCCCCTGTGCTCATCATCGCCTGTCAACATGTACTGGACATCATCTTCATGGACAGCTGGCCTCCAGCAGCCTGGGAGCCCAATGCTGAAAGGGGGCGCTGCAGGTAGTGGTCCAAGTGGCTGATGATGGGTTCGCAAATTGTAAGTTGTAGTCCATTTTGTAGTCCATTTTGCAAAACATTCAACAAATCTAATTATTGAGATTTACTGATGGCATGGATGGTTTGCACATGCGCGCACATATTCTCATGCCCGGGTACACTCTCGGCTCAGAGCTTTGTTCGTTTGTCCTCGTCTGTTCTTCGCCTGTTCTCGCCTGTGCATCATGGTTGCCTGGTGCTCGCTGTGCATGCTGGCGTTGGCAGAGTCGACTTGGGTTTGCCGAGACCATGCGAGGGAGCACCGGTTCCATTCTCATTGTCGTGGGCAAGCTTGTCGTTTTTGGGCTGTCTCAGCTATTTTTTTGTTAGGCATGTTTTTTCAAAGGCATGGTTTTGCAAGCAACTTTTTCAATTCACTTGTTAAATGGCGATATACAAAATGTAATAATTCAGATGTTGTGGTTTTATGACACATATATACATATGATATTGTCCACACCAGCCTTCGCTCCGCCCAGGTGCATCCGAGGGTTCTTACAAGTACCAGAACCATTGGAACCCCGAACAAAAGGCTCTCGTGCACCTTGGTACCAACCAGATAACTAGGGCACCAGTTTTTATTGTTTTGTCGTTGTAACTATGTAATTGTTGTATTTTTTTGTGTTTCATTGTATCTTTATTAGTTGATCGCCTGTCAAATTAACATGAATTAAGTTTTCGTCAAGAATTTCGCTCTTGCCATTTTTTATGTACTAAGATCTAAGATTGTTTCAATATTTGCATGTTGGTATTGGTGAGCCATAAGTGGTTTTCAATCAATGTTGGCAGAACTGAGGTGTCCTTTGTGTGTTCGTCCGTTGTGTGGAACGCACTACATGGAAGGTTGGCCTGCGAAGGTATACATTGTGGCGTCCGGTGCCAAGAAAGACTATGGCCACGATGTGTCTTGGCAATTGCGTAGATCATTTTTTTCACAATAGAATATAGTATAGATAAGTGCTGTTTTATTTCATGCTTTCATAAATTTTAAAACCTATGTAAAAACATGCAACAGATCTTTTACTCCAGTATTTGAACACAGCAAATTTCAGTTAATGAAAAGATTAATAATGCTATGGATTATCGTTTGTTTAACTATAAACAGTAAACCGTGTTCTTGCAACAGTTTTTTCTTCAGTGGGAATTTGAAAATTAGGAAACTCATGAACACGTCATCTCAAAACTTTGCGGTTGTGTGATTAAGTTGTCATAGAATATTTTTAAGTATATATATATTTAAAAAAACATAGACATAATTTTGTGGTTTGATGGTTGTTTTTCACTTTTGTTTCACATCTTTGTTTCATTGTTTGAAGGTGTTTTGGTGGCTAGTTTTTGACATGTGGCTATGTGTTCAACGCGAAAAAGTTGGAAATTCTTATGCATTTTGTTTTTCATTAGTATGGGTTCATCTCATTTTTTGGCATTTATTCTGCTCTCGTTCGTTTATCGAGTTTGTGTTTGAGCTAACTCCTGTGTTCATGTAGGTTCATGGTCAGCTTGTTGGATGCTGGCCTGCTGAGGCAGGCAACCAACCCCACACCCTGGCCATGGAGATTGGCATCCGTCGCCTGTCTGTGACCTTCAAAGGTCATGACTTGCTCCTTGGCCAAGGTGGTGAGTGCGCAGGTTGGGCTTATGATTCTTGAATGGGGCCATGATGAGCGGAAGTGCCTTAACATCTTGACATTTTGTTTTTCTTTCCGGCTATCTAATCTGAAGCCAAGGCGTTTGTCTATGGTCCGCGACCCTAGTCAGCAGCGCGAAAAACTGAGAAGCAGCTTGAACTGGCAGACGCGCGAGTCCATCATGGAGCAGGCCTTTGCGCTTGAGGCGTTGTATCTTTGCTGGACAGAGGTTAGGGCTCCACATCAAGTTTGCTATTTTGTATTGGTGATCTTTGGTTTTTTTACCACATGTTCACAAAACAAAAATTAAATAATGAATCATTAATAGTCAAAATTTCCAAGGTAGAATGAGTTTGGTTTTTTTACCACATGTTCACAAAACAAAAATTAAATAATGAATTATTAATAGTCAAAATTTCCAAGGTAGAATGAAATTCGATATATGTTTTTAAGTTCTGAAAGACTGATGCAGGCCGGCCTGCGCTTGAATTCTTTTGTCTTTTGAGGCAAGCCATTGTCGCCTGTCCTGCGGACTATATTTCGCGATCTGGCTTCAATCAGATGCCTTTATTTTTGTTTTTTGTGGTCATAAAAGCATTCCCAAACAGTACGCGTAATACTTTAAATGTTTTGATGTTGTATTTGTTTCCATACAAGGCAATTTCCAATTTTTGGTTCATAATTCATATTTTTCATTTTTGGGCATCCCTCTCGAGTTATGTTTTTTTGATTGCTTGATCTAAGGATCGTCTGTAGTTGGGGCTGCCATCGATCTGTGTGGGCCGCGTTGGTGCTGTGCGGGCTGCTGGAAATGTCTGGCAGGGAAGCCGTCTGTCGGCTTCCGTCGCTGGAGAAGGCAGACATGTATCCTTGGGATCCATGGCCTGTTGAGCAGTGGCTCCAATCGCCTGTCCACCAGCATTGGCAGGCTTTGCCACGAGCCTTGCTCGAAAAACATGTTTTTTTGTTTATGTATTTATTATTTATCATTTGTTCATTTGGTATATTTGGTCTTTTGATGAATACTGGTTGCCTTGATTAAAATTTGTCGAAATGTTTATGTAGATGCATGTTTCCTTTGACTTGGAACATGTATTATATTTGATTTTTTAGCTCAGATATTTATATATTATATGTCTTCCTGTTGACTTTTTGTAAATTTGTTGTCCTGGAGGTTCGCCTGTCAACAACATTGCCTGGAGGGCTGCCGAGGAGTTCATTCGGCATTTTGACTGGCGCCAGCCAGAGCCCGTTTCCAGCGGCCCGTCCGTTGTGCTTGGGCTGCAGTATCTGTGACAGTTCATTTTCTACATTCTTTGTTTATGGACTATGTACGTCAATTGTCATATGGTCATCCTCTTTTGAAAATTTAATGATTGAATGAGTCTGTGACATTCTTTGTTGAGCCAAGGCCCCACCTCCATCGCCTGTGCAGCTGGATGATGATCTGGAGGAACAAGACCCTGACGACACACCGGAAGGGGTCTCCATGTTGTCGGACTCGGCCGTGATCTCTGTTCTCATCCACGAGGGCATCAGAGTCGCCTCTTGCTGCTAATTGATTTTTAGATCTTTGATTTTCGCCTGTCAGAAAAATAAGCAAGATATAAAGATTGCCTTCGCCTGTGCACTTGTTTGTCAACATGTGATGAAAAGAGAAGAAAATATAAAAAGAAAACAGTGACAAATCAACCCTTTTATTTTGATTTTTCTGGGACTTTTCATGCTGCATTTGAGGAGGCAATCCAGGCATTGTCGCAGCTCCACATCTATCGGCAACAACGCTTGCTGCGACTTGGCCGACATGGCAGGAGTGTAGGATTGTCTTCGGGAGCTGGTGAGGTTTCTTGCGTAGACATCTGTATTTATACATTATACGATGTAAATATGTGATATGATATATGTGATATATGTGGCTATTTGTTTTTGATTTATTTTATTTTAATTTATGCCTTGTTGCGTATGTTCAAAATAACATTTAAGATTTGGACACTTAAATATATAACATTAGTTGATTACTTCCCCACTTTTTCACGTACAGTTTGAATGTTTGATATATAATGTAAATTCATTGATATTTTTCCTTCGCCCGTTTGACCAAGCCAAGGATTAAGTTGCTTTCAGCGCGTGGCGTCAACTCCGCCCGGCCGATGAGCGACAATACAGCTTGGCTGATTGGGTGCAACTTGGTCATAAGATTTTGGGTTGTGGATGATTGGTCTGTGGGACTTGTGGCGCGGTAATCATTTACATTCGACTTTGCCCTTGCATGGTTTGTCTTGTTTATTCTACACATGGGTGAAACAGCTGTTGATTCTTTTTTGCTTCTTTATTCTTTGAAATACCCAAAGCATTGTAAATAGATAGTCGTATAGCTGGTTTCCTTTTTTAATTTTTTTGTATTTATGTGCAGTTGAAGTATAATAGTATGTGCGTTAAATATTCGCAAGTACAAATAAGATAAATATTTGATATTTCAGACACAGTACATTTTGTCGATTTTGTTTTTCGAATTTTACATTTCAGATTTTCGGAGTATATATAGTATTGTAGCAATCTTTTCTTGGTGAATTGATTATTGGTTATTGATGTATTGAACATTTTCATTGAATTTCTGATTGTTGGTTTTCTTGTCTTTGCATGAACCAAAACATCAGATATTTGTTTGTGAAATCTTACTTCATTTTTCGTGAACAGTTTCCATGTTGAAACATGTCAGTACTTATTGTTTCAAATTCAGATTTCTGATATGTTTTTCGTTTTACAAGCGATGCCCAGCATGTGTTTTAAAAATCAGCAATATCAATATCAAAATGATCATATCAACCTAGCGTTCTGATTTAATAGTTCTGTTTGTGCTGATGTTGTGCTGCTGAGGTATCAGGGAGGAGACCAGGGAATTTGGCTCAGCGCAGTGACTTGGCACACTTCGCCTGTTGCCTTCGCCTGTTGCCTTCGCCTGCTGCCTGTTGCCTTCGACTGTTGCCTTTGACTGTTGCCTTTGATGCTGCCTTCGCTTGTGAACTTCTTTGGCCCCAGCGTCCGGGCAATTTGCCTTCGGGTTCAGCTCGGCTGTGGGTTGCGAATTTTTCGTCTGTGGGGTGCCTGTATATTTCAGATCGCAACTGCATGTTTGTAATCCATGTCTTCGTCTGTCGCAAAGCCGATAGTCAACTGTCACAGTGGATGCAATGGATCAATGCGCATGATAGCGGCGGTGTGATCATGCTTCATGATGTTTGCAACTATGTATTCATGTGTTCTATGAGTTCTAAGTTGTTTTATTTTGCAAAATTATTCGAACTGCTATTGGTTTGTGCTGTTGCGCGTTCAATTGTTTATGTCTTCGAAAACATGAAAACATTGTTTAATTATGTTTAACTTGTATGTAAAAATATCTTAGGAATATAAGAATCATCGAAAACATGCTAAGCAGATAACGCATGTACAAGATTGAAGGGTTGAAACATATAGATTAAATGATAAATGATTAATAAATAATACATAGTCATACTTTCCACAGAGCCGCTCTGGAGAAGACCATGCTCAGCGCCTGCTGTCTCGCGCCTACCTTTGTTGGAAAAAGAAGCGATTTTGCAAGCAGATGGGAAACCGCTTGGTTTTACGTGTGATATGTGTTTGTTGCTTGGATCTTGGAATAATTTGACAGAATAATGAAGATAAAAGGGTCGCATGATAGTATATAGTGGTTTTTGTTCACGGAATGTACCATGATCAACCATCAATACCAATAATGCATAATGCAAGAACATGCAAAATAGAATTGATTTGTGTGATATATCAATATCTGTTGTTTTGTTCAACTTTCGTTGCAATCTGATTGGGTGGCAACATGCAGAACCAATGCTGTCACTGGCAAGGGGCGTGTGATAGAACCAGCATTGGCATTCGCAAATGTCGAAATGCCAAGGAATCATCAATGAGCATAGAGTAGATGAAGGAACAGTGATCAATGGAAAACCGTGCCGGACCAGCTGCTTGTCTTGAACCCAAAAATATGTTTTCAAAAAACCCAATGCCTTGAATACAAACATTGAGGCCATGTTGCAGCAGGTTGTAATGCCTTTACCTTCCATTTATGCATTCGTTGAATTAGCCTAAAAAACGATCTGCGATCATTTCAATACGATTCAATTTTTAATATGTGAACATTTTGTTCATTCCATATTCCATCATTTACATGTATCACATTTAATACCTACATATTCATTACTTTCATACAAGCAGTTTTATGTTGCAATGGGCGTAGCTTCATGGTACATAACATGTACATTTTTAGCAAACTACAATGTCATGAACGATGTCCCATGTTCCCTCCCCATGTTCCGTGTTTTTATTTGCCCTTGAACATGCCGAGGCTGTGTTCTGGGTCGCCTGCCCCATGCCTGGGGGCCCAGTTCGTTCTCACTTCTGGTTGGCAGGATGAGGTCAGGCTGCATGAGCAGGATAGTGTGACATATTGGATTATTGATAGATTTTTTGTGTTTTTGTTTTTCGATCATTGCAATTAGATAATTTCATATTTCAACATATTCAAGATTAGGGCCATGATATATGTTCTAATCTATAATCTATTGTCAAGTTTCAAATAAAACAACAGTAAAGATGGAAACATGTGTGATCACTGTAAAACATGAGGTTGTTTGTTGTGGTTGCGGTTGATGTCGTTCCTTGTGCCCTTATTGTCTCATCTTCATCATAATTTGTTCTTTTTTATTTCATATTTTTTGTATTGTTAAATGATTTGCTTTTATATGATTATTGATTGAAATTTGCAAAGGTGAAACGGTTTATTCATATATTCGAATTTTGGTTGCTGATTATTCACTGCTTACGCATTTTAATTTCGTATATGTGTGCCATGCTCATTCTCTTCGCCATTCAGCTGCCCAGGTTTCACTGCTCAGTCTGGGAAACCACAAGGGATTTTTCAAAGCGCAGCCCTCAGGTTTGGGCTGGATTGTGTGCCAGGGATGAGTAGGGCTTATTCTCTGGCGTGGAACCAGTCAACTGTTGATAGTTTATTCTGTGGAGAAAACTTTTCACCAATGTACGAATAGTGAGTAAAGATTTCAGATTGATGATTTGTTATTCATTGATAATTTGACATTTCCAGAATCACATTTGCTATCTTGCTGCACTAATATGTATATATATATATATTTACATATATTTATATTTATCAATTTACTTATACATTTGCATGATAGTTTATTCTGTGGAGAAAACTTTTCACCAATGTACGAATAGTGAATAAAGATTTCAGATTGATGATTTGTTATTCATTGATAATTTGACATTTCCAGAATCACATTTGCTATCTTGCTGCACTAATATGTATAGATATATATATTTACATATATTTATATTTATCAATTTACTTATACATTTACATATATATATATATATCATGTTCTGTCTTCGACATTCTTAGATTTCCTGCTTGTTCGATCGGTATAATCTCGATCTTTGAAAAACCATGCATGAGAGATAGAGGCAGTGATCATTGTTCGTTTCATGATTTCATATTTCCTTGGCCGGAACCTATGGCTCAAAGGCCTGTCGGCTGTCAAGGTTCGAGCTTGACTTTCGCCTGTTTCAAAACATGGCAGAGCAGCTCCCATCGAAGTCTGATTGGATTGTCATGCTCAAGAGGAAGGGGCGTGGCCAGCAGGCGTGGTACAGCCGCCTGTCCCAGGATGTAACTTGGCACTTGCACCTGATGAACAGATGAAAAGTAGGCCCTTGTTCCTTAAGCTAGGTTTGTTTGAGATGTCTCTAAATTTGTTTAGGTGTTGACCTTTTTCCGAATAACAACATGTCAGGTATTGATATTGTGTAATGTGTGGCTGTGCAGGATTGCGGGCATCATGTTTTCATCGCAGGGTCAATGGCTGATGGTTGTGCATCTCAGGCCCTGGCCTGCTGCTATTTTCTCGCCTGTTCTGATCGAGGGCTAGAGAGCTTGAAGAACATCGAGATGCACTTGGGCTGCATTTCAAAATGTGTTGAATTTGTTCTTTTCATCCCAGTGATTTTCATTATCAATTACAAGATATAAGGTTCTAGATTTTTGCGCTGTTCTTGGTTGATCTTCAGCCCAAATTGTTTTCTTCACATATCGAACACATTTATATTTTTGTTACTTTTTTTCTGTGTGTGATATTGTGGTTATTTGTTTGACAGTATGACAGTATCATATATGATATATATGTATATATTATATGTTACACATTTTTTGGTGTGAGCACGATTTTTCTCGGGTATTGTTGTTGTGATGTTGTGCTGTACCATGTAGTAGGTCTATGTTTTATGCCCAATCGATTTGGAAAACAAGACACTTAGAAGATGATAGGTGGTGATTTGTGTTGACATTCTAATATATTAGATTTCTCGCATGTCTAGAGCCTATGGTATTTGATTTGATTTTCAGATATCTAAATATTGCGGATATATGTTCACATTGTTCACCAATACATATCATATTGCTTTTTGATTCTTTTGCGGCTTTTTTTCTCTATCCATTCTATCCTTTGTTCATTGCATTTTGCGAAAGATTTCTGGTCTCGGGTCGCAGGAGGACAGCGACTGCTCTTGCCAACCCCCATGAGAAGATCAAAGACCTGAGTGGGTACATCATTGCGGCAATTCGCAGAGAAGCCGATGCTCTGGCTGGAAGTAGCGGCGCTGATCAATGTCTCGAACTTGTCATGTTTTTCAGGCTGACTCTTAGTGACCTATCTATCTATTTTGTTCTACCTTTGAGGACTCCATTGATTTGTGATTTTTTTGGCCTCTATATTTGTGACATGTGTATTTTTCCGCGCACTATTATATATTATGAAGTAATTGAATCATTGCACATGGGTTGACATGTTTACATATATTTTCATTTCTTTATTTACGCATTGATGTTTGGATTGTGGCTTGTATTTGCGGAAGTTTGATATCTTCAAATTTTTCGTGCTACATGTATATTGAAATGGTTCCGTAATCCTTATTCCTTTACGCCCAGATTTTTTGAAATATATTTGTGTATATATATATATCTTTACTGAGAAATATAATTACATACATAAATATATACATATATATATATGAGTGTTTTAATTTAAATATTGGTTTATTTTATAATTTTATGTGTGCAATTATGTATTAAAATGTTGTTTTACGCATGGTCGGTAATTAGGTCAATTGTTCATACTGCGACCCAGCAGCAAGCCCAGGAGCAAAACTGCTCTGCCAGTGCCGATGTGCCGCAAAGGCCCGGAGGCGGTGCATCCTCGTCTGTCAGAGCGGAATCGGCTGTCCGCACGGGCATTGCACCATCGCCTGTCACAAGCCAGGCGGCTGTGATCAAGGGCAACAAGATGGCGGATATTGCTGGACGCTGGGGCTTGCTCAAGAACTATTGTGATATGTCAGATTTTGAATTATTAGTTTTTGTACCACTGTGTTGTTTCTATGTTTGATTTCTCAACACATGAAGGCGACAACGTTATATGTTTTTTTTGCTGATGTGTTTTAATGTTGCTTTGGTTGCCAGTCTTGGTGTCTGGGTGAAATGATAGCATCATTTGCAGTAACATGAAAGACATTAAGATGAAATCATCCTTAATATGTTAAGAAAGCGCCATTCCTCCTGCCAATTCCCAGCCATTCATCCCCAGGTACGCAGCCACCACCTCCGCCTGTTGCGCTTGCATCGGCAGGGTCGTCTGTTTTACAT
>VSDK01005099.1:106214-118271 GCA_009767595.1 Symbiodinium kawagutii | reverse complement strand
ACCACCACCACCACCACCACCACCACCACCACCACCACCATAACCCCATCCAGCTCACCCACACCCAGCTGTTGATTCAAATGACCCAGCTCTGTGTTTTCCAGGTCCAGCCCTGCGCCGGCAGAAGCCAGGCGCAAGCAGCAGCACTGCAGGGCACGCCGGGGGGCGCCTGGCAGCCGGGGAGGCGCCCCAGGGTGGTGCTTAACGGTGCTAGCTGCTAGCCGTCATGGCGAGGTCCGGTGGCTCGCTCCATTGCTGACCCACCTTCCCCCACCAAAGGGTGATACAACGATGAAGCGCTTGGATTTCCATCACCTGACTCACAACCATCATTCACACCTATATGAGTAAGCATTCACGAAAATTCCAAAAGAAATGGTGGACAGTTCATGATTCACATATGGGAGTTTCTCCAAATATGGATACCCCCAAATCATCCAAGATTTATCATGTATAAAAAATATTAAAACCATTTTTTTGGGGGCCCTATGGCTTTAGCCACTCACAACAGGTAACCATGCTGTGGGGGCGGCAACCGCCGTACCAGCAACGCCAAGGCACGGTTGGGATATGCAGCTTGCAACCACTCTGGCGCTTCCATGGCGGGGGTGCCCAGCACTGGCTTCACGGATGGCTGCGTGTGGATAGAGATGTGTACATTGACGCCACACGCATGTAATTAATCACAAATGCATTTCAGCACAATTTGATAGTGACTACATGAGACGAACATTGTGTATCATGATGTACCGACGGCTGCATGTGCAAATGTGCAAATGTGCGGAAAGAAGCCATATCATTAATTCTCAGGTCTTTCTTCATGTGACCAACTGCCCAAGTGTTACTTGAGTTTTCAGCCCCCAAATTGCATGCAGCCGCTGTGGCCAGTTTCGAGTGATGAATGTTTTGGATGAACAACTCCATGGCCTCCCTAGCTCCATCTCATCCTTATGAGATTTTCTCGGATGCCTGGAGTCTGATCCAGCTAGATCCCACTGACAAGTTTGTGCTTCGAACACGGCTGGAGCGACTTGCGAATCAATCAGCGACCTGTGAGTGTTGAAGTTATCTTATAAGTTTCCTTCGACCAGGACTTCGACATTGCAATTTCGGTCCAAAGATCAGCAAAGAACCAATCCCAAATCCATGATATGGTCAAACATCTTTGGGCGGATTTTGTGACACAGGCCTGAAACCCGGCCATTTGCTGCGAATCAGTTCATTTTTGCATAGATACCTTTTGGGCTGACCTAAGTGCATTTGATCTTTCTGAGCGGAAATTTTGTCACCAATGAGGATTCAGGTATTCTCACAACGCTGGTGTGCACACCACAGGTTCGACATTGTAGTGCACTGATACTAGCTGTGCATGTTTGTGTCACCAATACTGTTACGGAAGTTCGCCCTGTGCCACTCCTCACATCAAAAATGTTCACAGACTCCTCAACGCAGCTGGGATGTTCATATCGGTGCTCAACCAGAACTGTTGCACAAATCGTTGCTGGATATCGATAAATGTTTTAATCATCATTAACCAGCTGGCATTTACCTATTTTTCATCACAATCACTATCATTCCCCACGTGGCCATTGTTGAATGATCAGTACCAACTGCCATGAAAATGATGGTCGATTTCCAGCAAGTAACAACCACCATCCAGCCAAATAATAATCATCTTATCATCTTAAGTAACTATAAGCATCTTGAAAACAATCAAGAATAAACATGAATACACTTGATCATAAAATAACATTAGCCATCAAAAACATGGCAAACATTTGCCTCCGTCCACCCTCAGCCTCAACTCGCCACGGAAATTCCCACTGGAACAGCCCCCCACGAGGCCTTGAGTCGCCTCAGACGTCACGAGGGAGATCCCAAACCTCCTTGGCGCGAGGATCGGTCTTCCTGGCAGCCAGGTGGTTATGGATTTGTAGACATTGTGGGTAGTAAGGGTTGATCAGTCAGGGTATTAGTGATGATTTCTATAAGGGTATTACCTGCATTGCACTTAGCCATGTGGCTTACAGCCAAACATGTATTTTTCGGATTGATAGTGGCTAGTAAGGATTGATCAAGTGTTGATTCATTAATGGTTAATCATGGCCACTAATGTTTCACACTTTGTACCCATTATTTTCAGGCACAGGTCACCCCTTTTTATGTATAGTAGTTGAGGGTTAAGGGAGATCAAAATGGAAAACATGTAGATTAGGAGGTAATGTTATTCCTGGACAGGTTGAATCATCTATCAATGGTTGATATTAAATTCATTGCAAAGTGATCTGACAGGAGCACCAATCGTTGATCTGACCATCAGGCGCAACAATTGGCGTATCAATGGTTGACGGCTGCGAAGTTGATATTTATTGGTTCAAAGCTGGAGCTCTCGAGAGGCGTTTTTGGCAAGTTCTGCCACCAGGACTGCAGAGCCTTTCATTGAAAAACATGTCAACGTGCATCATTCGCATCATCATGGTCCCATCTTTTGTAGTCCTTGAAACAGCTCCACCAGTCCAAATCGCATACTGGCTGGTGATTGAAAAGTTTGATCATTGCCAAAACATCCTATATGGAAACAACCTAGACTTTAACCACTGCCACAGCCGCGCAAGCTGCGCATCTTTTGACGACGATCGCGCTCGGATCTGGTTGCATCCACATTCACCACCCATGGAGGGAAGATGACGGCAGCTTTTCATGGATGATCCAGCTTAATTAAAAAATCTTGTGAACATCCCATGAATGATCGAACCAACTAGTCGTGGTGTTGGGATGTTCATCAATTCATGAACCAATGCCCAGCCATATGGGAGCTGCAACAAAGGGTTCAAAGCAAGTGGCGAAGCGGCTAATGATCAACGGACCATGATCTTCACATCTCCAACTTGGGACTGTAGCCTACCTACGGGTCAACCCCATCCACACGACCCTCGGTCACTACTGAGCAAGGCTTCTGAATCTTTAGGTTTCCATCAGTTTCCCAGTTGGCCCCCCAAAAAATACTCTTTCTGATTCCCCGCGCCACCCCGCCATACCCGGCGTCTCCCAGAAGGGGTTTGGAGATTCGCTACTACCTGGGGTTCTAGGGTTGCCATCAGGGCTGCCATCAAGGCCGCCCTCCCCAGGTGGTAAAATCCACACAGTGATCCCGAAAAGCCCGGCCAAAGGCTCACGCAAAGTTGTTGAACGGGTTAGACCTCCGGTCGCCCCCGGGTTGGAACAAACGAGATGCCATGCATCGGCTGAGATTGGCGTGATTCCCTAGATTTAGGGATCTGGTTTTGATGGTAACAGTGGGTGAGTAAACGTACAATAGGTGTCAATACGTAGACGACATGGGTTGGCGAATCACATCGACAGTCCGGGTTTCAAAATAAATTGAAGGGTACACGTTGTTGTTGTTGTTGTTGTTGTTGTTGTTGTTGTTGTTGCTGCCGCTGCTGCTGCTGCTGCTGCTCAAAACAAATTTTGCTGCTCGGTTGACCTGCATCATGGAAGGGATGTCAACCTCTTCCAAGCGATGTGCGGGCCCCAACTAATCAAACAAAATATCGTCTCCTGGCAGTGCCGATTCCCTTCTGCGGAAAAAAATGTTTGGGGGAAAATGGGGAAGCAATGCCTGATGTTTGCGTACTTGGGGTACGCGTATAGTGATGGCCAGTCACCTCAAATGTATTAGCAAGCGTCCTTTTCCTGCACGTCCTCATACGCATGAGCAGTTGCTGATGGAAATGAGCAATTTTGGCGCTTTCCTCCTACCGGTACAAATGGATCATTGATGGGCCACCCTGGGCCAATTGCATCAACGGGCAACTGACCGCACTGAGAACACTACTCAAATAGTGTACCTGGCACCTCAAACACAAGAAAGGCCATGGCTATTTGTTTGTTTAGCCATTGTGATTTCCCACTTGGTCCTGTGGCTCCTTACCCCAGCAATCATCAATACCAGGGGAAAACAGCCATGAATGAAGCCCTATACTTCTGCGTGCGCTAGGGGCTGCCAGTGCTGCCAAGGAGCACTGGATGACAGGCAACCGGAGCGGCTAATCTTCTGGAGAGTGGGCTCAAAGCATCGGGTCCTGACAAGCAGCAAGCACCACGTTGGCTGGTGACGGTTGATGGTTGGTGATGGTTGACATTCACAGGGGAGAGTTCCCCCTTCAGCAATACAACCATCTGGGCACCAAGTTCATGGTTGGCTGATCCGAATTGCGCATATCTACCAAGCCAGGCTGCCTCAAACATTGGCTGGACCTGGGATGATCAACGTTAACCATGGGGGATCCATATATTGAATCTGTATTTTGTTACAGCAAAAAAACATTTAAACAATGGCTGCGCCTATGGGGCATGGTAGGTGGTTCCCAGCTTGCTGATAGGGAAACCAACTTGGGGGGGGTCAGCTGCAACCCCCAATAAACGTCAGCTCACTGTCCCACCATCAACATGGATGGTTCGGCCGCTTCCTCGCTGCGGTGCTGCCACGGGTTCAGAGAAGTTGCTGGCCGAACCGCCTGCGTGCCGGGATCAAATCAGAAACCTCCCAGATTTGATCATTTTTCGGAATTCTCAAGATTGGGAACCCCAGAACTACGGGCTATGGATGGTGTAAAACTGCTTCATACAAAGAATGATTCAGAGGTACTATTTGAGAAACTACCTCAAAATATTGAGATCCCAAAAGGATCCTGCACCTCCAAGATTTGATACTTACACCACCACTGATACCACTGGAACAAAAACTGGAAAGTGGATTAACAAATGGAATTTCCGCTCCTTGGATTTCAAAAGTACCGAAGAAAACATCCATGTCTTGGTGATGAATCTCTCGCTCCATCGCCTTCTCAAGGAGTTCAGCTATGCTAAAGGCGTGAAAACAATGGCTCTCAGTGATTGATAGTTGAGTGCGTTTACATGCCGTTGAGACTTCAACACCAATATCACGCATGCTCATGTGATCGCATACACTTGGTGTGCGTATTGTTCTGCGAACTTCCAATCCTTGCAAGCCACTCTGGTTCGTCCCCACTGCTTGGATCGCTGTCGCAAGAATCATCACCGACCATGACCATACACAGCAACGACCACTATCACCAGCACTGCTGCTATTACTGCTGCCAATGCTACTACAGACACAACTAGATCATCAGGAACAGCTACGATTCATACTGATGAACAATTTTCTTAAGGTAAGCCAATAGCAATCTGTCGCAAAACATAATTATGTAAAAATTGGGCGGGTTTGTTAATGTGGACCTTCCATTAAGAAACCAGGACGTGTTTGCTCTTGCATAATCAGCAGGCAAGTGCTTTGTTTTGAGGGCACAACTGCAAAGCAACAGCTCATTTTGGCTTAGTCCGCAACAGTATTCGCAACTTCTGTACAGGGCAGCGTGGTTGCGAACGTTCTGGAGGAGGGCAAACCGCACTTGGATGATGCCATTGAGGATGTGACCCGAGTCTTGACCCAGGTAGCTATCAGTAAGGTCTCAGTTCTACCAGGTTTGGAGGATCATCCAAGGAGGCAACCCAAAAACATGACAGGGCTCAAACTCACGCAGCACTCAAGGCTGTCCCTAACTTGAGTCGAGTATAGGGCAAAGCTGCCCCCAGAAAAATAAGGCTTGATGCAGGCTGCCTGCCACCCAAAGGTGCTTTCTATGCTGCCCATCTTCTCCCATTTACACTGGACATGGACCTTGTTGAACCCTGCTGAGGCGGGTTGAGCCCCACGGGGCCACAAAACCCGTCTGCTGTGCATGTGGCATAACTCTACACCGCAGAAAAACTGCGGAAAACTGCGCTGCTCCAATCTGGAACCAGCAAGGACGGCCCTTGGGGTTTGATTCGCAGTGGCTTCTTGACTGATTTGAGCCTCATGACGTTTCCATCCGTCCATTGTGTTGGCTCCTTTTCCAGAAATACCGACCATGATTGACGACCATGATCATTGTCTCTCTCTCACCAGTATTTACGACCTGCTATTAACGAGCTGGATACTGCGATCAAAATTTTCATCAGCATGATCATTGGTATGCCTGCTACATGCATGATCGCCGAAAAGGCCAAGAAGTAGGCCGCTATTTCTATCATCTCCAGCTATTAGGCGATAACACCTTTACAAGATTCCAAGCACAAAAAACAAAAAGGAGTACTGTTGCACCATGCCTTCGAGCATCTTCGAGCACCAAACCCCGAAAATTCGACCAGAATGACCCAGATCAGGGCTCAAAGCCGAGATTTCAGGATCAGAACTAGCATCAGAAAGAGATTCATTACAACCTTGGTGGTGTCACAAGAGCTTGGCTAGGTTTTTATTAAGCTGACCATCAATTCAACGGGATCTCTGTGAATGCTTGGAAGATTTCTACGGTCCGACGAAATGAAAAACGGATGATGCCATGGTGGATGTACATCGAATTGCCTACCAAAACCCACTTGCAACACCATTGGTTTCAAGTGGTCACATGACTTCTGCGAGATTTTCTGGTGATTTCCTTTGTCAAGAAGGCAACCTGCCACATTGGTCCCGGTTCCTGCAAACCGCCGTCGGCCAAAATGAGCGAACCAAGCGTTCATAGCTTTAGTATCTTTAGCATTCTTGAACATATTCTGTATCTATATATATATATATATTTGCTGGAACAACTTTCAGAAACTGACTGGAGGTGTGCAGGAGCTTATGATTCAGAGCCATCTTCCCCGATCGCGAAGCATCACTATCATGAACAATCGTCAAGCACCCCTAGTCGCCATGGAAATCCTCATTCATCAATTACCATCCTCAACCATTCACCAACCATCCCCTACCACACATCGAACTGCGCCAACATCATAGCTGGGGCAAGTGACCAAAACATAGATGCAGCCCATGGCCCGGTAGCTCTTCTGTCTTTCCTCCGCTTTCTTCAGCTGTTTGTTGGCTTCCGCACTCTGATGGACCACCTGCTGCAGGGCGTCTTGGGTCTTAAGGGAAACCATCGCCTACCCGGGCGATGAACCCCCAAAGGCGACCAGCCAGGGATCAACAAACACCGACCTCGCAGATCTGGCCATGAAATCATGCCGTCAAGAATCATGACGGCCATCTGGCCGACCAACCACCAAGGTCCCTATCTCGCTCCCGCATCAGCAGCTCAGCACCTAGTGAACCCTTATTTTCCGGCGTATATCTTCACTATCATTGGCTTTTCCTTCGCAATCTTTTCCGCCTACTGAAAAATTCCTCCTTGAAAGCCCGGCGACGCGGGACATCTTCAGCCATCCGCAACCAAACCTCTGACATGGGCCCGCTCTGGACCAGTTGTGGCCTGCTCTATGTTGTAGTCGATGCGATCCAGGATGGAACCTTGGTCGATCACGTGCACAGCCAACTCCTTGAAGATGCAGTGCAAATCTGCGATGGAGCTGGCGATGTGGTCGATCTCCTGGGCCCACGACGAGGGCCAGCGAAGAATGACCGCATGGTTG
Organism: Symbiodinium kawagutii; assembly: GCA_009767595.1. Lineage (NCBI taxonomy): Eukaryota > Dinophyceae > Suessiales > Symbiodiniaceae > Symbiodinium > Symbiodinium kawagutii. The sequence continues at coordinate 110,795 of VSDK01005099.1, read as the reverse complement.
ATCATAGCGGCATAGCGATTCACAGGATCTAGTGATGCCTAGTCAAAGCGAAGCCAACTGGTATAGTTGATGCTCCCACACACTCTCTCTCTCTCTCTCTCTCACTCTTTGCATTTGAAACTGCATATTGTACACTTGCAATAGATTTGACTATTTTCACATCACTTGGCGTTGTATTGGCATTTCTTGCACTACTGCACTGGCGAAGGCAATCACATCACCCTCTCAGTGTTTGCCAGCTTCTTTAGATCATGCGACATGGCCGGAAGGAGGACCTTCGCAATTGATTTGGAAACCAAGAGCCCCACCGTATCAAGAACCAGTAACAAAGTTGACGAAGCTTTTGATCCTTGAGCCAAAGTTTAGGAAAACCACAGTTAAGTTGCCGCCGATTGCCTGAACCTAACTTCTGCCGCTGTGACAGGAACCAAGTGGTTGGGGAAGGGTTCTGCACATGACTAAACGGGGAATGATTTGGCCTAGTCTGTTGAAGGTTCCTAGCTATCACCACGAATCAGCTTAATTCCTGATAAACGCCATGATTGACTACAGTAACTATAAAACTTCATTAATTGCATTTACCGCAGAACTAGCAAACTGGCCAGTAGTTTGTGCACCGTGGCTAGCAGTCTTACACGTAGAGATTGTGAAGCATAACAGCCCGTGATCATGGCCAGCAACAGTTTGAGGTTTGGCCGATGATGGTCAAATCACCTACCTGTATATCTCAGCAGGATTCCTGACACATGTTAAAAATATTAAGCAATGTTCCGATGATTTTTGATGGAAATATGAATATGAAGAACTTTCAGCGAGACATCCAGTAGTCATCCGTCTGAAAACCACGGAACACCACAAATTATCCGGTGGTCCAACCATGGCTACTGCCATCTCATTGCAAAAGCTCATGGGACCCTTACTAACCTGGTTTCCCAATCTGGGCATCAAACTGCCCCGTCGAAGCAGGTCGAACCGTTGCGACGTTCTTGCCATCAAGTCTCGGTATTGCGGATGTTGGCGCTCTGCTCCATCTCCTGATTGGTAGTTTCAAGTTCTAGGACAAACATGAGTTAATCAACCAACCAAACTAATCCAAACTGATCAACCAACCAAAGTCATCCACCAACCAAATCAAATCAACCAACTAAAATACTAAGGAAAATGGCCATTATTCAAATTATATCACAATATATCACAATCATATCTGATCAAATCTAATCAACCCACCATTCCATTCCAGTTATACAAACGCAAAAATTCAAACATGTCAAACAAAGAGGCATGTGCCAAGCCATAGTGGTTTCCCCAATCAACCACTGGTTTCGTAAAATGCTCATTCTTTGGTGGGGCCCAGGCGGGTTACCCGTCATGGCGCCAGGCACAAACCCAGCCACCACCCAGATCCATGTCCGGCTACGGCATCTCCTGCAGCTCCAGCAATTGCATTTCACTGAAGACCGCGGTGCCTGCCCTTTTGGAGTCGCCGACGCCGCCATCAGGGCTTGGAGGACCACCGAAGCGACGTTTCTGCTTGTTCTTCAGGTAGTCCTCAAGACTGAAATCGTAGCTAGGAACAACCCAATGAAATTCACTAGCGCTGGTTTCGCTGAATGATGTTCGTTCACCCAATTGTGACCAGAACACCGTACCCAACCGTTATTGCTTATGGCCCATGGTCCATTGCATAGATGCTCATTGCTGGTTGTTAACTTGTAATTGCCCGGTTGCGGACGCATAATAGCAGTGTTGAAACAGAACTTCACAAAGCGTGATGTGCTTAACAATATGGCATTCATCAGCTTACCAAATAGCTGAACTCTAAGCACCTGGGATCGATTCCCAAACGTGCTCTCTGACTGCGATTCTTGGAATCCACATGAGAAATATGCAGCAAAAATGTGCTACAACGATGTGCAACAACGATGGTTTGGGGTGAATCACAATTGGTGCTAATGGTGGTGAATAGCTGGTTAGCAACTGCTGTATTTGCTGGTTGTGTCAAAGGCTTCGCATGCATGAAACACTGGATTTGCACCAAGATTACATCATTCGTTTATATTGCACCCAGCACTGCATTGCCATTTTGCCGAATCATCTTGGCCGCTTGCGACCAGGTCGAAGTGGCAAACTGTTGCTGTCTTTCTGTGCCATCAGCTGTTTGTGGTGGCTCTGCTTTCGGCCCCCTTGGCTCCCCAACTCCCTCCTACCATTCATACACAGCAACCACAAACCATGTCAAATACAGCCGTGCCAAATCTAACAATATGAGTCATGCAGCTATACCCTTGCGATTTCGAAAAGGTGACGCACTTATACCACCAAAACTTGTTTTGGGGGTACACCCATGTGCCCCCGTACTTGCACCCTCTACTTGCAGCACTGGTTGCTCAACCATCATAACCCATCATTGACATTATTTTTTTTTGGCGGGGCGTCCAACGGTTGCATTAATTCATTGACCATTACTTTGCGGTTTTTAGAAACTTTGCTAAAATTTTCATTCTTAGTGGGTACATCTTCAAACCATCTAATCCCCAAAGCTCTCAAGGCATCTAAGGTAGTGGCTGTGGTTCCGCCACCCAAATCATATAATCATCAATCATCGGTGGCCAATGCCGTGGCGCAACCAACCACCAGGTCGTCGGCCCGGCGCGGCGTCCTTCTGTGACAGCTTGATTTGTTGCGACAGAAGCTGCAGCTGCGACGCCAAACTCATCTGCATGTTGTGTCGCAGCCTCGTTGTGAATCCAACCAGTGCTCTGGATGATGAATCATGGTGAGCATGGTGGTTAATGATGGCTATTGATGGTATGGTCAATCAGGGTTACTCATGATCATCGACAAATTCTTGATTAATGGCAAACTATGAGGGGTAATCAGGAATGACAGCCCATGGATGTCGACGTTTGATGATGGTTGATGCTGGTTGCCATGGCTGATTACGGTGAACACGGTTCTGAGCGGTCAATAGCAGTTAAGAGTATAGTTAATAGTATAGTCAATAGTAGTTGCTATCCTAGTTAACAGTAGCTAATACTAGTTAATGTTGAACATCAAGAATGCGGACATGGTAGTTAAAGGCCATCGCGTTTTGCCACCAGCAAGCAGCAAGCAGCGACTGCACAAGGACCTGTTCCAGCGACCTGTTCCAGCGACCTGTTCCAGCAAATGCCCGAAGCACCACACGCTTCTACACAACCACAACCATAGCAACATGTTGCTGGTGGTCGTCCTGCAGAGTGATGCCTTCCACTTATCCAAAAACAGACTTCAAAGTGATAAGCACAACCGTAGCACCAACAACGGCAAGAACATAACAAACATAAGAAAGACAAGAAGATTTGAGACAAAATCCTTCCAATATACGGAAAAATCCTGTGCATGTACGGCATTGCTGACATTCTATGCGCATGGGGAGGTGGAAACACATGCCGACCCAAGAATTATAGATACGACAATTCAAATGTGACCTCCTTCCCTCTCTTTCACCCCTGTTGAAACTAGCCCTATGTTGTTGTTGTTGTTGTTGTTGTTGTTGTTGTTGTTGTTGTTGTTGTTGTTGTTGTTGTTGTTGTTGTTGTTGTTGTTGTTTGGGGTTGGTTGCCTACTATAGTGGTAGCCGGAAGCATGGGGCATCGTAGTATACGGTGCAGTAATTATACAGCAAATGTGACCGGAAGCGATGATGGTCTGCACGCCAGCCGGTCCTTTTCGGCGTCGGGTTTGTTGGTGAAGGTCGGTCACCCGGCGCCTAGAAACGATTCACACTCTGCGGAAGTTCCACGTCCCGTGCTTCTTGGAGTCTGGCAGTGTCCTCCGCCATTCGCTTGCGGCGATAGTAGAAGAGCCCAAGGCCGAGCATCAGCAGCACCGCCAGAACGATGAAGATCCACAGAACCACATGACCTCCTCCGGAGCTTTCGGAGCCTTTCGGATTGGGCGTTGGCCATTTGGCCAAAGGCATGCCATTCACATGTGGGGGGTCCGGGGGACGCACCACACCACTGGCCTGATAGCCAAGTCCCAGGCCCATGCACTCGCCCTTGGTCACAGAGTATAAGCCGGCACATACCGTATCTTTGTCCACCATCACTTGTGTATCCAGGATTGTTTCAACCTTCCCATCCACTTCCTTGGCATAGGAGTAGAAAGCCACATAAAGTGGCATTGCCATAGCTACAACGCCGGAGCAGGAATTGGGGAACTCACCAAATGGTTTGCTGCAAGCAAGAGGAACTGGAGCACAAATCACATCCATGTTTGAGCATTTCTGGAGTTTCGGAGTTGCCAAGGCGGCTGTCCAATTCTTGCCTTCTGCCCATCCAACCGTGTATGTTGCGGCGCACTCATGAAAGCACGCAATCACTGCCCTTGCTTCTTCATCGGGGACCTGTGCCACACTTTCGGGAGAGCAACCCACTGGTCCAGTGACGCTTTTTCCCCACCTGTCAGGTGAGGGTTGTTAGATTTTATCAGAGCTGACTGCTCCTCCTCCTCCTCCTCCTCGGCCTCCTCCTTCTCCTTCTTCTCCTTCTCCTCGCCGGACCTCAACTACGACCATGCACGACTAGTGGTCGCTGC